>CAKNYM010048604.1:159318-189088 GCA_932195095.1 Andricus curvator
AAAAATGTTGGGGTTTAGGCTCTTTTTCGGGGGGGGGGGGGGGGAGCTACGAAACCCTAAAAACAAAACTTCAATCATTAAAAGATTTGTTCAAGTTAAATCTAAATTTATTTCAAGAAGATACCAACACCAGTGTTCAAAGTTACCTATGCCAGTGTCTAAAGTACCTCATTTTGACAGTGCGCATGCACAGCTTTTTCACCAGTGCCTAAAGTAAGCCATCTTCCAACTGCGCATGCGCGAAAATTTTTCGCACGCAGTCTGCTCAAATAAGGTCCTTTAGGCACAATTTAGAAGCATGAAAACGTCAACTTTGGGGGTGGGTGTTGCAAAAAATGGTTTGTTGATGTTGACCATGAGTTTGATTTGGATAATGTTGAAATTTCACATTGTGAAAGTAATGAGAGAAAGAGAGAATAAATGGAAATGCTTTATATTCAAAAATGAAAGAAGTTATCTATTAATTTGAAAACTGATTTGGATAAATAAAACAAAAGTTATTCTAATATGATTAATTATATTGAACAATAAGGTTTCATGAATCTTGACTTTCTCTTATTTCTGATGTGTTTATAATGGATTTGCCTTTTGACCCACACTTAGATCTCAGGTATCGAGGAGGGAGCGTCGTTGTTTCGTCGCTGTTCCCACCTGCTCTAATTTTTCTTACCTTGATAAGGGTGCTGTATGAGCACCGAAACGTTGGTAAATATTATAAATGCTTTCATATTGCGATTTGATAATAATAAAAATAAAAAAGGCGAAAGAAATGAAACAAATTTTTATACTTTAAAAATTACAATAGGAGCATTTTGTGGTGGTTGTGCAAAGGTCGTTGGATTCTTGTTTTATTTTCAGGAATTCTATACATTAACTTGAGTATTGGACGTTAAATAGGATTTTGAATTTAATTTTAATCTAATTTAAAATTCCTAAATTTCAATGAGATCATTGCCTCAAAAAATCTAATAAATCTAATTGGAATTTATAAGGAAAAAACTTATTTTGTCGTCTTCTTTCCAGACTATTAATTCAGAATTTTACATTAATAACGTTTCGGAATCGGACCGATTCGCTAATCAGATTGTCTTTTACACTTCGCTGAATTTAACCGTAGTTTGTATGTATGTTATTTTTGGAACCAATTAGAGAGGTAAAAAAATTCGAAAAAGTTAAGGAGTATTAAACAAACGTTCATAATATTATTATGAAAGCTCATTTGTTTTAAATAAGTGGGACCTGTATGACGCAGAAGTATGTTGAAATCAAATATTAATTAATTATTCAAAATTCTATAACAGTGAAGTAGAAAAAATTTGAAATTATAAGGACGATGGAGTGTGCACCCTCCATCTAAATCTAAAGATAATAAATAAACTGATATAATTGAATTAATAAGTGATAAATCAATCATAAATCAATAGTAAATAAATGATAAATACATCAATAACGCCGGCACACAACAAAAAAGTGGGCGGTACTTTTGACTAGACCCATATAACCCTATGTATTTTGACGCGCTGAATCCGAATTCGGTGTCCGTTTTGCCCGTACACCACCAAAATGTTGAGTAAATCGCGAAAAACCGTGAAAACCCGTGAAAAATCGCTGAAAATCGCATTTATAGATAAAGGGTATTTTTGATGGTCCACAAATTCGTCGACATTTCGAAGATGCCAATTTTATTAAAAGCATGGACAACACTGAAGAAGCAGCTTGGCAAAGTTTTAAAACTGTTTCTCAAAACTTTTTAGGAAATACGGAAAGTGAGGATTATGAGAATATAGTTGATGAGTTACTAGAAAATCGCAAAAACTTGGGTTGTTTGATGAACCTAAAATTGCACTTCCTACACTCTCACCTCGACTACTTGCCTAAAAATCTAGGAGATTATAGTGAAGAGCAAGGTGAACGATTCCATCAAGACATAAGTGAAATGGAGAGTCGGTATCAGGAAAGATGGGATGTCAACATGATGGCGGATTTTTGTTGGATGCCACAGAGAGACATAAAAACGAACAGCAAAAAGAGAAAGAGAAATCCATTACATAGATCGTTTGAAGAAAAAAGAGTACGTTACAAAAGAAAAAGAACAGTGTGAAAGCAGCATTTCTTATATATGTTTCCATCTCTATCATCATAAGCACTCAATGAAAAATAAATAAAAAAATTTTGTTTAATAGAATTAATGGTAATAGCAAATCATCCGTAAAACAAATTTATCATTTTCATTATGCAATTACAGTCGCTTATGTACAATTTATTCAAAATCCGTAGATATATTTCGCTATATTTTACAATTTTCTCAAAGCTTTAAGAGTATAAAAGCAAAACGAACACCTAACTCGTATTTAGTGCGTTGAAATGCACTAAAATCATGTATAATACACTCATAAGAAAACTTTCTAACATTCACCAACGTCTATAAATGCGATTTTCAGCGATTTGTCATGTTTTTTCATGGTTTTTCGCCATTTACTCAAAATTTGGAGATGTACGAGCAAAACGGACAACAGATTCGGATTCATCGCGTCAAAATACACTGAAATCATGTCTAAAACACTCATAAGAAAACTTTCTAACATTTACCAGCGTCTATAAATGCGATTTTCAGCGATTTTTCATGGTTTTTCGCCATTTACTAAAAATGTGGGTGGTGTACGGGCAAAACGGACACCGAATTCGGAATTAGAGCGTCAAAATGCATAGGGATATATGGGTCTAGTCAAAAGTACCGCCCACTTTTTTTTGTGTGCCGTTGTAATAAACCATTATGCAGATAAAAAATAAATAAACTAATAAATCTAATACACATCCTGAAGGAAGGATTTTTTTATAGCCTCATTTGTTTAAGCATGTCATAAGGGCCTAACTGTGAATTTGCGCGTAGGGCTCTGTGCGCATGCGCAGTCACATCAATCTAAAAACCTAACAATGTTTTTTAATGAAACGTTTTTTCTATCAATTCAGAAACTCAGTGGCTAGAAAGTAAAGCCCCTGTCTTTTTAAAAATTGAAAATTTGATTTTTTATCACAGTCCGAAGTTGAGAAAACGTAACCCGCGAGCGATAAAAAAACGCCCATCTCCATTTTCTCGGAACCTAATAATATTTTGTAATTAAATCTTTTTTGTGTCGATTCAGTAACTCAACAGCTAGAAAGCAGATTTTTACTTTTTTTTTAAATCGAAAATTGGATTTTTTATCACTGTCCAAAGTTGAGAAACCTGCCCCTCGAGGGCCTCGAGGCCCTCGTGGTATGCTACCTCTAATTTGTTGTACCCGTTTTATCTTTCCTTCAAAACATTAAAAGGTCATATTAGGACGTACTATTCTTTACTTCTAAATGTTCAAATACACTTGCAAAATGGTACTTTCATATGTAATATTCGTGAACCCCCCTGAGGGTAGGTCCGGCGGTAGCCCGATCTGACCCCCCCCCCCCAGGGTTGGCGCCCCTGAATAATAGTTTAATTTTTGTATGAATTAGCCACTCCTTCTTATACGAATCTTTTAACGATTATCAGGTCCAATAAACACATTTCTGTCGCTTCCGATCTTCATTCCGCTTAGCAGAATTTCGTACTGTGTGTACTTGGTCCATATAGTAATTCAGGGAATGAAAACGTTTGCAACAAGGACACCGCATTATTTCAATGACTTCCAAGTGGTAAGCATAACTTTATTTTTAAATGATCGTTTTTAAAATAGCCTTGAATTTACTTTACATCAACTTATTCACTTGTTATAGTTCAACCACTTCTTGGATAGTTTCGCTATTTCCATTGTGATAGCCTTCTTCGGCAGTTTACTTTTCGAGGCGCCAATTTTAACATTAGAAAAAATGATTTTTCGAAGACAAAAAGTAAACAACAAGGAAACAAGGGAATTACTTCACGAGACAGATGAGGATAAATGAGTTTAATTAGTTAAACTCTTTAAGGCGGGAATGAAACTTTTTTACATTTTAAGTTGCTTTTTTCGCAAACATGACGTTTTTTTTTCAAATTTTACTTGGATTATTCAAAAAATACCTATACAGTCCCCCAATGAAGACTGATATATATCATATATTTTATAATAGTAACTTGCTCACCATGTATATTTAATTTTTATTTTGTGTATGAATGCAGTACAAATGAATCTTGTATAATTTAAATGTGATTTTCTATATTTAATAAGAAATATTAGTGGCGTCCGCCAAAAAATAAGTGAGGTAGTCGCTTTGGTAGCACGCGAATAAGAATAGCTATCATTTACTCAGATCAGTCATACAAAATTGTAAACAAAAGCGAACTAGCACCATGACTAGCCTTGGCTAGGTTGAACCTAGAAGTGCTTTTACAGCCATTTTATTTTTTGTACGTGTTTCAAGGATGTATCCTGGTTACACTAAGCTGAGGAAGAAAAAAATCATACTACGCGTTTTTGAGAAAAACCATTTTTTTAGTTTTTATCGATTAAAAATCTAATTTTTCTCGATAACGACACAAAATATGAATAGTTATTTGTAGTTCAAAATTTCTCTCCTTCCTGATATCTATAAAATTAAACTTTCTCTAGATATTTATCTTGTGTACGGTAAACATTTTTTTGTATAAACATAGAAAAAATTGATAAAATTGACTAAAATATCATTTATGTAAACGAAATATAAGATTTTATTTTTTAAACATTTGTTTTTAGTTCAGTAATATTGAGATTCTTAATATTCTCCCATGAGATTCTTAAGGTGCTTCAAACGAATAAAACGTTATAATTTCCTCAGGTTCCCCAAGGGTCTATTGCCTGAGTCTACTACCTGTCCACAAAATTTAGATACCTCAATTTTTGTACAGATTTAAGTGGATATAGAATACAGAGTTTTAAAAATTTTAAGTTGATTGGCGATTATTTTCTGGCGAGTGATAGGTGAAAAAGTACGATAATCTTAGGATGATTTCAGAATACTCAAATTTGAATAGCTGTTAGTCCCTGAAAATGAATGATGAAAATGCTGCGAAAAATATATGAATTTCGTTGATCCTTTCTGTGCACAATGGTGATATTTAGAGCCAAAAATAATCATTTGTTATTAAGTTATGAAAAAATGAGTAGGAAGGTGTCTTCTCCGAAACTAAGGAACGTACAGAGATGATTCTTGAAGCAAATCACACATGTTTGGCTTCTGAAAATCTTGTATGTATTGTCAGTGAGCAAAAAGTTGCACTTAAATGTTTAAAAAATGATTTTTTTCTTGGCAAAATACAAAGGACTTCACGATAATCGAGGCAACCGCACTCACAGCAGGGGACCTTGCCGGCGTTACTGCTGCACATACAACACGACCTTCTCTTACACTCACACAGTTACACAATCCCTAAGCCCTGATGTAAAAAAAGGGATACTATTCAGGGTACCGATAACTGTCAATATCTCTGAATAAATTAAAAGTATGCAATTTTTTAACAGCAATTAATAATGAACTGTATATCACTTTAAATAAAATCTGTAACAACTCTGGTGATTAAGAGAGACCCGAATAGGTGAACCAGAGAGGCTGCATCGCGAGGTGTTGTTACTCTGGGGAACTGACGAACTCTAGTCTGTGGGACCTAAACAAAGAAGCGATCCTTCCAGGGGGTAATAGCAAATCTTCCTGGAATATCGAGGTCGCGAGTTCTCATGCTCCCAAGCTACGATGTGATCGCCATGTCAAAGGCTGAATGGCACCAGAATGGCATCAGGGTTAACAAATCTTTGACCATCCCGGCCTGTCCCCCTCAGTAGAGGCGGACAGGCCGGGGTCACAAAGATGGTGCTTTAAGGGAGACTTTGAGACAACAGGTCGAATCCCATAGTATGTAGACCCGCCCCCTGCAAGCGGGGCTCAGCAGGGGGTGTTTTTAATTTTCCTAGCTCCTCGTGGAACCAACTGAGTGAAACACGAAAAATAAAACAAAACAAAAACAATGAGGGGCCCGTTCCGGGACCTTCCTCTAACCCACCGCGAATGGTGGAAGGCACCTCAGGGTGCCGTCCACCACGAGCGGTGCGAACTTCTAGAGCCCTTGCGGCTCTGGATTACCGATCCTATCAAGGAGCGGGCAGGATTACGTTCCGGGACACCCAACTGGTATCTGTAGGGAGACCACAAGCGTCCGGAGGCGTCCCGAATCAGCCTTTCAATGGCTGAGACGAGAATACCCATGATGCAGGTTAATTTGCACCACAGCAAAGGCGCCACGGCGGCTCTAGCCAGGCGCATGTCAGTGGTGCAGGCAGGGGTTGCCCTAATCCAAGCACACTGGTTATACAGGGAAAGGATTAGTGGCTTGTCAGCATGAGGCTCCATATATGATGGGCCGCGCGAAAAAACACCAAGGGTATACATAGCCGTCAAGGGTATGGGTGCGATCTTGGTGCCTAAGCTGTGCCCCAGGGATCTCACCGTTATTAAAGTGAGACTGGGGGGCAGAAGCGGAGAAAGGCTAGAGGTATGTTTCGCCTCGGCCTACTTCCCGGGCGATGCTGACGGACCCCTGCCTCCCAGAGAGTTGGAGACTCTAATTCGGCACTGCCAGGAGAAGAGGATTCACAGAGCTGGAGATTCTGAGTCTGGGTGATACTCCCACATTCCAGATTAAAAACAGGAATGAGGTTCTCGATTTGACTCTATGCTCGGACGAACTGAGGAACAAGGTAGTGGGCTGGAGAGTCTCCGATGAGGAGTCTCTCTCGGACCACAAATATATCTTTTTTCGATTGACCGTAGGGAAACCGGTGGTTTTAAAGATCAGAAACCCTAGAAATACACTTTGGGACCCTTATAAAGAGGAACTCAAAGGCAGACTTGTGAAATTTTCCACAAGCTGTGCTACCACAGATCAGTTAGAGCATGCCGCGGATTTTCTTCGAAGGACCTCGACTACATCATATGAGAGCAATTGCCCTGCAAGCAAAATTATGTCTAGGAAAGGAGCAGAATGGTGGAATACCCACCTGGAGAATCTCTGTAAAAAGAGAAGAGCATTGTGCAACAGGGCAAACAGAACTAAACTGCCTTCAGACTGGGACATCTATAAGATGGCCCAGTATGAATACAATAAAAATATAATCCTGACGAAAAACCCGGAAGCTCGTCTCGGGCTGAACCACCTGATGAAAGTTCACTTCCCAGGTTTTCAGCGAATCCGAACTGACCAAGAGGAGGAAGGACGGGACCAATAGTTGGAGAAGACTGATTGGAATTTTGCCGCCCAGGTCGTTGACTGCAAAAAGGTGGAGTGGGCCTTCTGTCCCTTAAAGTCACCAGGGGCGGATGGCATCTATCCAACGCTTTTACAAGAAGGCTGGTAAAGGCTCGGTAAAGGCATGGATTTCGTCGTGCCTCCACTAACGAAATTATTTAGGGCAAGCATTGCTCTAAAACACGTTCCATCGGCATGGAAGGATGGTAGAGTGGCCTTCATTCCCAAACCTGAGAAGGAGGATTACACTGCTGCAAAAGACTTCCGGCCGGTCAGCTTAAGGTCTTTTATCCTGAAGACGTTGGAGAAGCTGGTCGAGAGATATATCAGGATGAGATGTTTTTAGCCTCCCCGCTGCACAGAGGATAGCATGCTTTTCAGGTAGGCTGCTCGGTAAAAACTGCGCGTTCTTGGATATAGAGGGTGCCTTCAGCAATACTCCTCGAGAAGTCATCTGTCGGGAGGCTTTGCGGTGTGGCGTGCCATACCACCTAGTAAGCTGGATAGGAAGCATGCTACGCCGGAGGAGACTCGAAACCAGATGGGTCGAAGGCCTAGTTAGGTGAATAGCGCCACGGGGTTGCCCACAGGGGGGTGTCCTGTCGCCTCTCCTGTGGTGCATTATAGTGGATGGCCTCCTTCGGAGGCAGAACGAAGATGGGTACTATACCCAGGGCTATGTGGACGACTTTGTAATCCTAGTTGGGGGGGGGTCTCATCGGGAAACGTTGATTGGTCTTACAAGGTCGGCGCTGCACATCGTAGAGCTCTGGTGCGATAACTCAGGGCTCTCGGTAAATCCGGAAAAGACCAGTCTGGTAATTTTCACGATAAATTACAAAGTTCCGAAAGTTGACGCTCCTGTATTCTGTGTCGGGAGGCTGACGTTTTCATATTCGGTTAAATATCTGGGAGTAATCCTAGATAGCAAACTGAACTGGGCGACGCACCTGGAGACCCAATACAGGAAGTTTTCATGACTTTCTGGATATGCAGGAGAGCCTTTGGGCTGACGTGTGGTCTAGGGTCTAAAATGCTTGCATGGCTCTACTCTGCTTTCCGTAAACCAAGGCTCCTACATGCAGCCGTGGTCTGGTTATCACGGGCGGAACTTTAAAAGATGCAGGACAGGCTGCTGACGAATACAAACGCTAGCGTTAAGGGATTTGGCGGGAGCAGTGACGACTACGCCCACAGTGGTGAAAGGGTTCATGCTCTGTAAAGAACCCATACATGCTGCGATAACTGCAAGGGCGGCACACGCGATGGCCTGGCAAGAGTAAATAGATGGACTTGGGGGACTAGGCACATTGGGCTTCCAAGTGAAATCAGCATACCGCCGATTCTAGAGATGAGGCAAGATAAAATAACAAAACGCTTCAACTTTACCAAAGCTTTCCACGTTTGCATTCCAAGCAAGGGAGAGGGAGGTTCAGTAGCAGGAAAGCTATGACAGCACGATAAGGAGGGGGATAGAGATCCCACTTGGGAGTCACGCTGCTGTCTTTCAAGACGGAGGCCCTGGCCGTCCTTCGATGTGCTGAAACGTTAATAGAAGACAATGCTGCTGGCAGGCACATTACGATCTGCTCGGACAGCCAAGCAACATTAACTGCAGTAGGGAAATTAGACATAACATCAGAACTGGTTTCGTAATGCATAATGGCATTGAACCAACTTGCAGAAAAAAGAACAAAGTTGCTCTCATATGGGTCCCTGGTCACACAGTGATCAAGGACAACAAAAAGTTGGACCAGCTGGAAAAATGCGGCGCAGCAAGGAAATACATAGGACCGGAACCGGTATTGGGACTAGCGTATTTCTGCATCGGAATGGCCATCAAAATCTGGATCCGACCGAAGCACCGGGAATACTGGCAACAAATCCAGGGTTGCCGACAGGCGAAATCCATCCTGGACTATACGTACAGAATGGGCAGAGCCAAGGAAATCCTGGGTTCAACCAAGAAAGACATAAGGACAGTGATTCAGATGCTCACTGGGCACAACCACTCGAACTATCATACGCACAAAATGGGGTATAACACCACGACAGAGTGCAGCAAACCCTTGGGGCCCATTTTATGGAACCTGAGGAAATTACAACATGATCAGTGATTGACATACTAGGCTCCACCAAGAGATCTGGAGTCAACTGCTGAGAACGAATAGTTAAAGGTGGGGCTCTATAGGCTGTATAGCTTGAGCGCCAGGGGAGCTCCAAGGCACTTGCCGCCCATTTCAAAACTAACTAACTAACTAGCGTGGTTACAAAATTTAGGTAATCACACAGACAGGCCGAAATACAGGCAGACATACACCAACAAAATGTTATGATTTTCGGAATCTCTGAGTGTCGAAACCTAAAGATCCGTTAAAAACTATGAGACCGGAAATTTGGACGATTCAATCACACTCTCGTGAAGGAGAGAGTAAAAATATGTGCCCGCCTTCACGCTCGTTTCGCAAGCTTAATGCAAGCATTTCGGCTTCATTTTTTTAAATATCATAAGATGCTGTAACTTAAACCGAAAACTGTGATTTAAACCCCTAATGAACTGCAGTCATAAATTGGAACTGAAATTTGTTTTCAATTTGTTTTTAAAGAAGGCTCTCAAAGCATCTGTGGCTTGGACGATTGCATTCTTGTTTAGAAATTTCCGCTTCACGCTCGACAATTAGTTTATACAGACATTTTAGGCCCCAAATGTATCCTCCAAGTTAAAAAATGAATCCCCGGGGCATTTTTCATGTTGGAACACTGAGAAAAATGGATTATACCCGATAATAAAAAATATGTTACCGGATATAATCTTGGACTATTAACTATGGGACAGCCATCCAGATTATTAGAACTACAATCTATAGATATTGAGAAATAGATATTACAGGATAATATCTTGGATTATTAAACTTTATAATCTGAGATAATAAAATCTATAATCCAAGATTTAAAAATCTAATATTCATATTAGAATCCTGGTCCATTAGATAACCTCAAATACATATAATAATTTTTGCAAAAGTATTTATAAACCTATACAAAATTTTGATAGGCGAGCTCGGAAATAGAACTGGAAGAAAATTTCAATTTTTTAAACACACAATAAGCAGGAAAGTGGCTGTCATAAGACTACAAAAACGAAAATAAAGGAGGCTAAGTTTCTGTACTTGTACAAGTGGCAGTGATGTGTAATGAAAAGAAATATAAACTTACCTATTTTCTAAATTAAAATCACGCGTGATTTAGCACTAATAATAATTTTATAACTTAATTATTACTTGTTTAAATGCGAACGGATGCATATGACACGCGCCACGAGGCGACGTACCATCTGAGACTACACAGACGCCTGGATATTTTAAAATCTGAGATGTTACAATTTAATACCTGAAGATTATAAGAATTTAACATCTGGAGATTATATTTGGTGTCATCTTCATATATTAGAAAAATATAATAGATTATACGCGATAATATACTTTTCTATACGGTTTATTATTCTTTAATTCTATTATCCGGTTCGTATAATCCATTTTTCTCAGTGAACTTTGAAAAACCGTTTTTCGAGAAAAACGCATCTAAACTTGGCGAGTGCCATTATAGTCCAGGCACCCTATCCAAAAAAGGAGCATTTGGGAAAATAAATGCTACCTGAAATTCGACTTTGGATTCTTGTACTAGCATGTAGAACAAAAGCCTATACGTTTGCGACTACGGTGTCGGAGGGACTGTGTGTTGTTTACACACACAGTCCTTCCTTTATTGCAACCAACCTATATGTCTGTCAGGAAAAGGTATATTTAAAAAATGTAAGTCTTACAAATATCTGCAAAATGACGTGTCGTACATTAGGATTTGTTCATTTGTTTACTTAAAGAAAAAACGAAACAAAAGTGCCTTTTTTTAAATATGCAATTATTATTGCAATAATTGATGACAAAATTTCAAACTTTCAGAAAATATTTCCCTTACCACGCTTAAAAAGTGTGCAAAACTTTAGCCCGAAATAATAATTAGTTTTCATAAAAACGCATTTTTTATTAACAAATTTACTAGTTTTCAGCGCAATTTCTACAGATTTGGCCGATGGGATATCAACAAAAAGTGGGTTATTGTCCTCTACAGGAGTTGTGTTATCAGGTACACTTACTGGCAAAATGATTTTCAATCATTAAATTGCATAAAAATGGCTTACAAAAGATGTTAAGTTTTCTTTTAATAACAAATGATTTAACTACGTCAATTTTCGTTTTATTAAGCTCAATTTTGTACCAAATATAAAAAAAGAGTTCTACTAATTGTTGTAAAATTCACGAAGATATGCATTCGAAATTTAGTGCTTATAATCTTGTCTGGCCAACGGCGATACCACGCTAGAAACACCAGTTCTCGTAAGATCACTGAAGTTAAGCATTGTTGGGCGCGGTTAGTACTTGGATGGGTAACCGTTCAGGAATACGTGCGTGCTGTTGGCCCGTCGTGGGTGTGGTGGGCCCACATTGGTAGTAAATATCCACCTAGAAACACTACCCGAATCGGGTAGTGAGGCAATGAACTTTCGAGTTCGAACTGCTAATCTATGTATGTATGTATGTATGTATAATCTTGTCTGATTCACGGGAAAGTTCACACAAAAGGATCGATTCAGTCAGTGGAGGCGGAGTGGGGGAAGCCGCTGTGGCATGCCAGGAGCTCGGGCCGAAATTGAATCCACCTGTTCAAATTACAAACAGTTTTAATATCTCAGCAACGAATTGATGTATCAAAATGTTTTTTTTTAATTTGGACTAGCTTTCCGCGCTGGTTACAAATCTGTTGGCTGCTTCTCGAAAAAATTATATCTAATACCTCATGCTTAAAACTATTTTATTTTTTTCTTCCCTAATTTTGCCATTAATATATTTTTTATTGAATTGATTATAATATATACCTTACTATTTTAAAGATTTGCGGCAGTAACCCTAAAACAATAACAAATGATTAATTTGAATAAACTTCGTAAACTAAAATAAAAGTATTTAAACTGTTTGAAACTTTAAGCCGTTTAAACCTCAGCAACTCGGCTAAGTTTTTTTTGAATAACATTTCGCCTTTTAGCTTTAATTTTGCTTTCTTTAGCGAACTGTCTCATTCTAAGCGATAAATAATTCTTGATAACGTACACAAGAACGTCACAGCTGTGTACAGCACATGGATATTTAAATGTTTTATTTAAAATCAGGTCATTAATTATAATATCGAAGCAGTTATTCAAACGGCCATGTTCTTTAAAAAGCGATTCCAAACTTTTAACTAGAGAAAAGATTCTAATATTTGGATAAACAAGACTATTATCACTATGAGTGTCTAAAAGTGGAGCAACTTCACATTTGGAAGGATTTTCGTTTGAAAGGAGAGCGTTGTGGCATATAGGACAATATTTAAATAGTTGGATTAATTGCTTTGAAACGTTGGCTGTAGTATAGTAGATTAAGCATTCCTGAACTGGTCTGAGTTGTACTCATCGTAACTTGGATCGATAAAATCAGAACAATCTCCATCTTCGTGTTCAATTATAGAACTCAATTTATTTCTCACATTTTCAAGCGCAGTTTTTTCATTGCTTTCTAATATTTCTTTTAATCTTGACATATTAAATAATGGCTTTGGTGGATCAATTTTAGAAGTAGTGCAGTTACCCAGTTTCGGAGGCTTTAATACACTAAACACAGACAGGATTTTATAAATTTGGAGGAATGTAGGAGAAGAAGGATGGTCGTTGCTTCCACATGCCAATCTTACTGTGCCAAAAAACCTCTGCGAAATAAATAAACAAAAGCGAAATTAATTTGAAATATTTTAAACATAGAAATTCTAGTGAAATCTCTGCAAACATTTTTTTAATTATTTAAATGGAATATTTAATGAATGAAAAGTTAATGAGATTGAATACCTCTAAAGGATCCTGGCTCATTTTCCCCGTCAAAACGGATTCAAAGTTGTAGTTTGGAATCAAATCTGCGGTCATGTCCAAAACTGAATGCAAAGTCATTCTCAAGCCTTGGGCTGTCTGATCAGTCAAAAAATCATCTGCCGGCAAAAATCCATTTCCAACTCTTTTCTTCCAAGAATCAAGCCACTCAATACTATCTAATATGATCTTTAATCAAACAATCTGTTGATTCTTTCACAAAATAAGGCTGTCTCCTCAGAATCTTTCAAATCGTCGAAATATTTACGGTATTCTCTTAAACCGTTGGCCATAGACTTGCTTAAAATGTAAAATAAAATAAATGAAGTGTTATTTATTTTATTTAAATTTTATAAAATACATAATTAAATAAAATTACTTGCAGAGCTAAATACAGTCTCATTTTTAAAAGTGAATGAGGATTTAAATGATCTGGAGTTATTCTCGGACAGATCTTCAAATCTCCAACCCGCTCCTCATCGCGTTTATGAACCAGCCGAAAATGATGCTACTGTACATCAGGTTTGTCTGCATAAATCTGAAATTTAAAATATAAAATTTATAAAAGTTAAAGTTGCTTTTGTTTAAGAAAATAATTATTTTAAACCTTGAGTGTTCCATTATTTGTTTCATTTCCATTATTTTGTTCCATTATTTGTGTTCCAGTATATTTCGAACGGTTTTGATGAGGTCGCTAGTGTGGGAGAAAATACGAGGACTTTTCGGTCATTCATAGTTGGGTGAACAAACCAATTCTTGAAGTTTTCGAGCTTTCCACTGCAACCAACTTCTGTCCAAAATTTCCTATTTGGACTAGCACCATCAGCGACAACATCATGTACCCTTGCACCTATACATATTTACATAAATACGTAGATACGTAGCACCACGTTTGATTGACCAAGTGATAGCTTTGCGTATTTCATGATAAATTTACGAGATTTTACCTGCATCTTCAAGCATAATAATTGCTTCTGATATGAGGAGTGATAATTTAGTCCCATCGCTTGGCCCTTTTGAAGCAAACACAGATACTGGCACAGAACTGTCATCTGCCAAAGACTGACACATAAAAACATGATCATGATCTGCTTGTTGACTTATGTCAGCAGTTTCTGTTTTGCCATCTCCGAAATCTTGAAGTCCCTTGTAAGACATCATTTGCACGTCCAACATCAATCCCGTACGAGTTCCTATCTCATCAGCAAGAAGTAATACGTGTCTTTCAATTTCAGGTTACGATTCTAAATATTCTTGAAGTGCTTCAAAATAATCAGGATCGAATCCACAGGGAGCTTTTATCATAGACAAATACCTGCAAAAATATATTTCAATGTACAATATTCGTTTTTAACACGATCAGGTTCACAAAATTTAAAAGTAAAATGAAAAATAAAAAAATACCTTCGAATTGTGCGCTCGGAGGGTAAGGGGAGGATATGATTATCTCGCAACAAATTGTACGTTGTTGGTAATTTTGTATGCAAGAGCAGGCATAGCATAATCCACTCTTGAGAATACCGTCTTTGTATTCGATTTTCATGCTTAGAGGCTTCCAAGATTTCGTTTATTACAAGTTGCTCGTTTGTTGGTATGTTTTTTTCATGAAGAATTTGAGTTATAGAGGTTGTCTCTCCGTTTGGGACATTGCTTCTTCCGCTTTTCTAAACTTAGTCTTATAAACATTTTCACGAGACCTAGCTAGAGACAAAGATCTTTTCAAAGCTTCACTTCGTTTCTGAAGTATTCTTATATTAGCTCGTTCAATCGATTTGAAGCTAGAAAGGTCAACACGTTGTTTCTTGCTCTTCTGAAATCTTATTCTTTTCTGTGAAAGAGTCTTTCTGCCTCTTGAGCAGTAATCACAGCAGCCTTCCTTTAAATTATTTTTAGGCAAGAGCATCGAACACATTTTGTGGCGGTTTGTGCCTTCGTTATCAGGATCTATCACAGAAGAATGTATAGGACCCCATTCTTCAGGAATTTGGCATCCTTTGCAGACAACATGTTCATCTATAACTTTTAAGATATTTTCTACGTCTTCTCTGTTTAACATTTTTCTTTTCAGACCAAATTTCTCCAGGTCTATCATCTTTCCAGAAATATTTACTTGTACTGTGAGATCTTGTGTCAAAATTACTGATTTTCTGCAGACGTTTTTAATTTTATTGCCCTGAACTTTTATCCCAATCTATTGGCTAAATTGTACATTTTGATATCCTAAAAAAACATTTTCTCTAGACCAAGAAATTGGAAAAGAAATTTAACTGTCGTTTCCTAAAATCATTTTAAAGACGTTATCATCACAAGACGCAGTGCCAGGAGTATGAAAAGCAAAGATTGATTTTCGAAATTTGTGATGGAGTCTAAAGGATGGACGGAACCTAAATCTTTCTCCACTTCTATCATACGTCGTTTTTTAACCGTTCCATTTTTTACACTTGAAGCTAATTTTCTTTTCAGTGGTGATTTGCGTCTAGTAAGGATGGGCTTGGAAACATATTTTGGACATCCAGGAAATTGAGACGAAAGGGCACCTTTCTTCAGCCTTGGCTGCTTATATTTGCTCTATACAAAAGAAATATTTAAAAAGTTTTTAGTGAAGACCAAAACTTGTTACACTTCAGAAAAATTGTGGTCAAATGAGTGAAACTTACAGATAATGATTCTTAATAAAGTATAACAATAATTAAATAAATATATATATATATATATATATATATATATATAAATAAATATATTTTCATTTTAAGATAAAATTTTCGATATTTTTCATTAAAATACATAGTTCTTGTTCAATTTTTTATATTTCTACGAAAGAATTTTTTTAAATAAAGATATCTTAAGACAATTTTGTTTTAAAACCTTTCAAAATTCTTAAAAGCTTCTTTTTTCAAAATCTTAAAAAATCTACACTTTGTTTAAAATTTGTTGAAATTTTCTCATGATTTAAATAACTTTTTAATCTTTCCAAACATTTTAAATATCTCTCAAACTTACTCAAATTTTTTCTGAATTAATAATTGTTCAATTGTTGAAAATGAAAAATCATTTGAAATTTTCCCACGAATCTTAATACATTTTTTTATTATCTTAAAACCTTTCAAAATCCTTAAATTATTTTTATTTCAAAATCTTAAAAAATCTACATTTTATTAAAAAAATTTTGAAATATTCTCAAGTTTAAAACTGAGTTTGAATCTTTTAAAAACTTCTAAATATCTCTGAGCTTACTCGAATTTGAAAAAATTAATTGTTCAACTTTTATTTAAATAAAAATTGAACAATTTCACTCACAAATAAAAAAAATTTTAATTAGAGTAATAAAATAAGTAAAATTGTAAAGTTCAAAGTTTAAATTTTACTTTCTGAAATTTTAACGATTCAAGGCTTTCTTTTTCAATGAATTCAGATTAAAATTATTTAGTTTTAAATATCTGATTTACAGTTGTTGATGTGAATAAAACTAAAATATTGCTAAATATTCCAAAATTATATATTTTTAATTGTGTCAGTTGAAAATTGTATATTTTAGACTGAAACAATATTTGAATAGGATGTGCAATTTAATAAAAGTGTTTAATTATGAATCTATTAATTTAAAATTAATTTGAAATTCAAAATAGTTTATAAAGTTTCAATTGGACGTTTACATTTGTTTAACTACTACAGTAACTTAGGCTTTTGAATTGAAACAGATATAGTTCTTCTTCTTTATTCATAATGTGTCCCCTAAGGGTTTACATGACCTCCGTTTCTTACAAGACCATCTACAAACTTTATATTATCTTATCCTTACTATTTACAAATATTTACAAAAATTTACATCAACTCTTATATCTATCTCCTTACTTCTATATTAATCTAGCGCCAATTTACTGTCGGAAGAGTGAGCGAGCGATCGAAAGCGAGAAAGCGAGAGAGCGAGCGAGTGAGAGCGAGCGCATCCGCATCTTAATCTACTTATACTATTACATAATATCTACATGTAACTACTTACAGACCTTTACGCTTCTAATCTATGCGACTTCCGTTTCCTTTGTCCTTCAATTGCACTTCTCTTCTATCTCATTCTCATTTTTTCATTTTTCCATATCCATTCTTTCATTCTTTCTCATTCGCCCCTCTAGCCCCCTCCAACTCCTTCATCCACTCCTCACCCATTCCATCCTCACCTAGAATATTTACCACATTCTCTTGCCAGCTTCCTTTATCTTCCATTCCTCTCCTACAACCGTCCCATACATGCTCCCATGTTTCCTCCTCCCAGTCACATATTCTGCACTTTCTGTTCTCTTCCTTTTCCCAATACATCCCCTCCCTTACCTCGTTTCCCAATCTAAATCTTGCTATTCTGGTCCATCGTCTCTCTCCCCATCCCTTTTCTAAATACTTTGGTACTTCTTCCTTTTTTATCAACTTATACCAACAGTATGGCCAACAGCCATACCACGCTGAAAAAACCAGTTCTCGTCAGATCACTGAAGTTAAGCAGCGTTGGACGCGGTTAGCACTTGGATGGGTGACCATTCGAGAAAACTGAGTGCTGTTGGCACATCGTGGGTGTGGTGAGCCCACACTTGTAGTTATTTACTACAAGTTATCAACCTAGAAACACTACCCGAATCGGGTAGTGTCACGCCTACCCCGAAAGGGAAATGGCTTAATGGTATACATACCATTTATTATATTTTGATTCCTCAATCATTCCCCATCTTTCCATTAATTGTCTTTCCCTGTCCCTTCTCTCCAATTCTTCATAGCTTACTCCACTTCCCTCTCCTATATCTCTAGCACTAAAAAACTCCCTCCTTTCTTCTTCCCATCTTGTTAGTTCTACTGCCCTCCCGCTCCTTTCTTCTACCTCCTTCAAGCACTTTTTCGCTAACTCCCCTCCCTTCCCCTCCCTTAACTTAATCTCAAATTGCCATGCTCTCTTACCCGCTCTAGTACTTAATTTATCTCTCTGTGCTTCTTCTCACACCATATATCCAGGCGTCCTCCAGTCTACTCCTAGCGTCCACCTGACATACCTTTCATGTAAACTTTCAAATCTCTTTCCTTTCCTTCCATCCCCATATCTCCGCTCCGTAACCTATTACCGGCCATACCAGCGTATCAAATAACCACATTCTCCTTCTCCAGTCTTTCTTGAACCTTCTTTTTCCTATTCCCCATATCTGTTTCATTATCCCTGCCGCTTTTTTTATCCTTTCTCTTATATGAACTCTATGATCTCCATTCATTTGCAAGGTATATCCCAAATATTTAAACTCCTTTACTTCTTCTAACTTTACTCCCTTCCACCTCCCAGTCCATTCTTTCTTTCTTCCCCCTCCTTTTCTAAACCTCATTATCTTTGTCTTTTCTGCATTTAAATTCAATTTTTTCCCATCTAAATATTTCTCCAAGCCTGTAATTAAGCCTGTCATCCCTTCTTCATCCTCTGCCATCAACACTATATCGTCCGCGTATGCCAGTGTATATATCTTTTCTTCTCCCATCCTAACTCCTCCCCATCCCTTTCTCTTCATTGCTTCTTCTATGTCTGAGATTAATATATTGAATAAAAGTGGACTCAGAGGACATCCTTGCCTTACTCCTCTAACTAACCAGAAACTTTCTCCTACTTGCTCTCCTACCTTTACCCTGCTTTTTGTCTCTCTGAAGATTTCCGATACTCTCTTTATTAAGCCCTCTCGTATCCCCCTTTTCACCATAACTTTTTCTAGCTCGACTCTGTCCAATGAGTCGAATGCCGCCTTTAAGTCCACGAACATTGCTATCATTGTCCCTTTCTCCCTTTTAATCCTTTTATTTATCAGATAATTCAGAACATATATGTTGTCCATAACCCCCATTCCTTTTCTAAACCCTGTCTGATTCGGTGGCTGTATATTTTTTTCCTCAACTTCTTTCTTCAATCTCTCCGACAAAACAGTTACATATACTTTATACAATGTTGGCATTAGCGTTACACCCCTATAATCTTTAACCTCCTCCCCTTTGCCTTTCTTCACTATGGGTAACACTACTCCTTCTTTCCATAACTCTGGCCACCTTTCTCCTCTCCATACTCTATTACACATTATCCATGCCCATTCCTTTAGTTCTGTCCCCCCATATTTCCAGACTTCATTTGGAATCTCATCTATGCCAGGTGCCTTTCCATCTTTCATTATTCCTAACTCCTTGCCTACTTCTTCCCTTGTTATGTCCTCTTCCTCATCTCTTTCTCTACCATGTTTCGCTCCTTTCCTAACTTTTCTCTCTACCCCTCCTAGCAAATCCATAAAATATTTTTTCCATTCTACCATTTCAATATCCTGATTCACTCTTTTTCTTCTTTTTCTCTCTTTATTTACTACCTTCCAAACCTCTTCTTCCGTCCTAGCCTTCTCCGCCTCTGCCTCAAACCTTTTATTCTCCTCCTTTTTCTTTTGATGACACAACTCAGTATACTCCTTCTTTTTTCTCCTATATTCTTCTCCACTACTTTTTTCTTTTCTCCATTTTCTTAGTTCCTTTCTGACCTCCTTCTTTTTCTCTTTACATTCCTCATCCCATCCACTTATATTTCCCCCTTTATTTATTTCTTTTTTGCTTGTGCACTCTAATCCTCTTTTTATTTCTCCTATAATTATTTCCATCTCCTCGTCCACATTTCCCTCTCCCATTTTGATATTTCTGACCTTTTCTTTAAACTGTTCTTTTCCTTCCCTTGACCAATCCCCTTTTCCTGCTCTTTTTACCTTTGCTTCCTTTTTATCCATATTATTACTTTTTTCTCCCTCTAATGTCACTATTATGGGAAAGTGATCCGAATCTATATAATCCCCTACCTCTAGTTTCTTGACCATCTCTCTTACCTCATCATCTACTATCACATAATCAATTACCGTTCCCCTTTCACCTCCTGAGCGTGTATATTCCCCTTCCTCATCTCCCTCTATATTTCCGTTTAAGATAAACCATCCCAACTCCTCCAAGCTCTTTAACAATTTCTTTCCCTCCCCATTTAGTATCTTGTCTTTGGATTTTCTTCCTCTCTCTGCTCCCCATTCCCTTCCTCCTCTATCTCCTGTTCTGGCATTGAAATCTCCCCCTATTATAAGCTTAATCTCTTCTTTATTGTCTTCAATCATTTCTTTCATCTCCTCTAATTTCTCCTGCATGTCACCGTTCACATAAACCCCCACTATCTTCCACTTCTCTCCTCCCATCTTTACCTCTTCTACTATTAATCCTTCTTTTCGTTCTTTCATCTCTTTCTTATCCTTCCCTGTTATACATTCGTTCCTTACTCCCATCACCATTCCTCCCATTGCTCTGCCTTTTTTACTCTTCCTCTTTGCATTTTAACATTGTCATTTGTAACCTCTTGGTAACCGTCCCCTTACTCTTTCCCATCCCTTTTCATCTAGCCACGTCTCCATCATTACTACTACATCCCATTGTGCCAAATTTCTCATAAACTCCCTATCCTTTCTCTCCAATCCTGCTATATTCCAGTAACATATCCTCCATTCTTCCCTACCTTCATGTCTCATCTCTCTTTGCTTCTTACTATTTCTTATTTTCCTTTCTCCCGTTCCTTTCTCTCCTAGTTTCCCGGTACCTCATTTCTTACTATCTGTTCACTTTCTTCGTCCCAATCCCACCATACTCCTTCTAGCTGTATTCTGCCATACTTAACCCACGTTCTTTTTCCCTTACTTCTTTCCTCTTCCGCTATTTGCCTTAACTTATACTGCATATTCCTTTCTGCCCATGTCAAATCGTCCTCTATTCTCTCCGAGCTTCCATATAACAACCTCTTCTTTGTCATCACTTCCCTTTTATGTTCCCATTTCTTCAGCTTCACTAGTACCATTTTCTCTCCTCTTCGCGTTTCCTTTCCTACACTTCGCATTTCCTCTATCTCTACTTTAGCATCTATCCTTTATAGCACATTTTCCACTCCTTCTTTCAATTCCTTTCCTTCTAATCTTAGACCCTTTATCACTATGTTTCTTTTCCTTTCATCTCTTTCTTTCCTTTCTAATCTTCTTTCTATTTCCCTTATCCTTTCCCTTTCATTATTCCCACTCTCCCCTACATTAAACTCCAGTTTTGATTTTTCGATCTTCACTATCCTACCCTCTATTTGTGCTACTTTTTTATTATGCTCATCCTGTTTTTCTAATCTTTGTTCTAAAATCTGCATCCTTTTTTCTAAATTTTCTCGAACTTCTTCCCATTTTCGCATCTCTTTTCTAAGTTCGGCCATTTCTTTCCTAATTTCTTGTTTTATTTCCTCTCCTCTTTCTTCCTGTCGTTTTTCGTTCATCTGTATTACCTCTATCATCATTTGACGCAATTCTTCTAACTTTAACTTTTCAAATTCTATCGGCTCTCTAGGTTCAACTTTGTCTTCTTCTTTGCCCTTGTCTTTCTCCCCCGCTCTATTCTGTTCTTTTCCCGGTGGTGTTCTGATCATTTTCGGGGTTTTCAGGGTGGACCCTACTTCTAACTTGTCTTCGCTACTTCCTCTTTCTGCCCTATCCCTCTTCCTATTAATAAACGGTTCGATTGAGCCAAAACTATCTGCCCTCAGTCTCTCCCTCTCTACCGTTTTCCGATACTGACCCCTTCTTTTTGTCTCACTTTTCGGCGTGCAGAATACGTCCTCGACAGAATCCATTAAAGCGTAACTTGCGTACCGCGTAGTTACTGTCACCACAGCGCTACCTCAACCTGCTACCGTACCTTCTTCCGTGCTTCTCTCTCCCTATCCCTCCCTGTCGCCGCTACTCGGCTGCACCTGTCTCCCCACCTTGCTCCTCGCGCTAAACCTCTCAGCCTACCCAAAATAGTCTCAATCTCTCTAAATATCATACAAATCTTCACTTTAATTATTTTAAACATACAAACCCTCACTCACAAAACCCTCCAACACACTCGTGCCATCAACTCACCTCCAATTCCACTGCAAACTCACTACAATTAGCACCACTCAATTACCGCTACCTTACACTTTCAAGATAAAATGTTATATATTTTGTATTACAATACATAGTTCTTATTTAATTCTTTATATTCCTACAAACTTTTTTTTAAATAAAGATATCGTTTCAGTTGGAGAGAAAATGTTCGATATTTTTTATTAAAATACAGTGTTTAATTCATTTTGTATATTTCTACAAAAGAATTTTTTAAATATAGATATCTTTTCAGTGTAGGATTATTTTTACACTTTATCAAGAAAAAATTTATATATACCGGTGTACCGTCACTGTCGTGCTCCAGATAACAATGTGTGCGCTCAATTATGGCGTATTGATTCGCACGCGTGCGGATTTTCCGACGCATATCGCTCGCACGTGTGAAGGTCCCACTCCTGTCGGTGATACGCGAGCTTCAAAATTCATGCAGATTTAAAAATATATTAGTGTAAATATTATTATTAAATGACAATAGGAATAATTGCACATGAAAAAATTTATTTTCATAACCAGTATTTCATACACGTTGGGATGTAGTCGATTCAAATTCATGTATTCTATTTTTTAAGATTTGTAATAGTGAATTAGTCTCATATAGTCACTTATTTTAGCGTATACAATATAACTTTAGTAATTTTTTATATCATATAATACAGAAGAAAAAGATCCTTTTAAATCTCAGGGGTTCTTAAATATATTTTTTTTTTAAATATAATTAGAATTTTTTTATTCCAATAAAAAAATAACACTTTTTCACCCACTACCCATTTCCAAAACGGCAGGATGTGAAAAAGGTGCCTTTTATTATCTGAAGGAAAAAGGTCCAATTACATATAAAAAATTATGTCTTCAGAGTCCTTTGTGGTTTATAAAGATTTATTTTTTATCTTTATGTATTAAATTGTATAAAAGCTTCCACAAGTTATTATATATTCACAACAAGTGAATAATCGAGACTACTTTTTATTAAAAATCATACAACAATTTAAATGGACAAAATTCGCTTAAATCTATTAAAATGTCGAATTCAGAATAAGCTCGATATTTTAATGAATTTAAACAAATTTAGTCGATTCCAAATTATGTATTCTATTTTTTATGATTCTTAATAATAAACTAGTCTTGCGTAGTCTGATATTATAATATCGTAGCTACACAATACAGCTTTAGTAGGCTTTTATGTACTAAATTACATCAAATTAATACAATTTCCTTTGAAAGCCCAGGGCACAGTGAAGATATAACATTTTTGTTTGAATGTAATTAGAACTTTGTGATTTTAATAAAAAAAGACAACTTTTGCACCTCTCGAAATCAGCAGGGGGTGGAAACGTTGTCTTTTATTATTGGAATCAAAAAGTTCGAATTACATTTCAACGACGACTTAAAATATTTTTTTGTAGTTATTATAACGCACTACGAATCAAAAAATATCGTTAATTTAAACTTTTAAAATTCAGATTTACCTTAGGCTACTTTAAGTAGATCTGCCAGTAGTATTTTAAAACTACGACTTTAAACGTTCACAACGTTCGCTTAAACATATTTTACATTAACGTCCATAGTATAGAAATGTTAAAAAGGTCGCTTGTGAAACAATGGCACAACTTGGATTGAATTGATTAGCGAAATCGAGACTTTGATTTTAATTGGTTATCAGAATATTCGGTCCTCTGATGTGATCCGAATTGCTTTGGGAATCCATGGCTTCTGAAGTCGAATCGCTACTTTCTGAGATCGGTGTGGCAGTCTGACAGTTTCTCTGGACCAAAAAAGGATTCATGGCATTGTTTCGTTGTTCTGCATTAAACTGCGAGAATGGTCGAGTCGATATATGCGTCTAGTTTTTTGCCAGGAAAAGAAATGATGAGTTTATTATTTTGTGATTATTCTGCATGCAGGCCTCGGACCCGATCACACTATTTTGCTACTATTTGGAAAAAATATTACACTAAATTAATAGCGAATCTATTAAACAATAGAAATAAAATTAAAAATCCTCCTGCAATTAAAAATATTATTATTTAATAAAATTAAACTATTTTCTGATAATTGCCTGCTAATGCTACTATTTCTTTACTTTCCCTTAAAACATATTTTTTGAACTTCTCCGCTAATTGGCTACAAATTGTATCAATGTCTGATCAGGTGCCATCCAAAATATTGAATTTTCAAGCCAAAAAAGATGAGCTTTTGACAAAACAGCTAAATTTTAAACCAAATATTAAAATTTTCAATCAAAAAGATGAATTCTCAACAAAATCTCTACAAAAAAGTTGAATTTTCAACCAGAAAATACTATTTTTCGCCAAAAAATGTAATAGTTGTTATATAAACCAAAAAAGATTATAATCCTTAATAAAAAACAGTTGACTGTAACCAAAAAGACCAATTTTCAACAAAATAATTGAATCCCCAACTAAAACAGATTAATTTTCAACAAAAGAGTTGCATTTAAACAAAAAAAAAGATTTTAATTTTAAATTAAACACAGTTGAATGTAATGAAAAAAGATGAATTTGTAACAAAATACTTGAATTCTCAACTAAAAAAGATTAATTTTCTACGATATAGTTGCAATTTTAACAAAAAAATTGGTTTTCTATCAAAAAAGATGTATTGTTAACAAAATACACATATTTTCTACCAAATAGTTCAATTTCACGCCAGGAGGATTAATTCTTCATTTAAAGACGAAATTTTTGAAATTCAGTTCAATTTTCAAGCCAAACAAACCATTTTCAACCAAGTTTATTTTTCAGTTAAAAAATAAATAAAAAAATAAAATTTCAAAAACACGGGAAAAAGACGCCGAAAACTGGAAAACACACGCTCGCAGTAGCTAAAATCCCATAAATCCCATGTAATCGTGTGTAATATATTGTGATATTAAGAAATTTAAATTGAAAATAAAGTTAAAAATTACAGTTTTTAAATATATAAAACACATGGAAGATCATATTAAAATTGTCTTTGTTTCTTGCCATGAATTTTTGTTGTCCAAATTAATTTTCCATAAAAAAAATTAATAAAGTAATTTTTTTTCAATTTGGGCAAAAATGATTAATAATTTCCCCTCGCTATTTTTTGGGGGAAATTTAACTTGGACATTAACAAAAGTTCGAAGTCAATGAGAGTTGTAGTTAGAAACAGTATTTGGAACTTTTTAAAATTTTGCTACGTGAAAAAGGAGCCTAATAATAATTTTCAATAATAAAGAATATCTAGGATTTAACTAGGATCTAATTAGATCATTATATGGAATTATTTATTAATTATCTGCACGATGGACGCTCGCGTGCGTCGCAGACAGGCTGTCATACGCAGTCATACGTGAAGTACGTCGTGATGGCGATATGAGGCGCATTGCGCACGCACTCTACCTACTCATCACAGCATTGCGACAGGTGATGGCAGAATGCGTGCGTTATGACTCGCACAGCGTGCCTCGCACGCATGCGAGTAATCTGCGTCGCACGATTGTTATCTGGGGCGGTACCACTTATATTTTATATCTCACAAACAGTTCAATCAAAAATATGGAAACATTAAATGCCAATTATTACATAAACAACAATAATATTATTACCTTAAAATTAAACAACAATCATTCATTGTTAATATAAATATTTCATATTTATACTTGCCACTCTCAGAACAGTGACTCCATCCTCTGCAAACGTTTGTCGCTCCCACAAAATATCTTCTTTAAAAAAATGTCTCTCGCACACGCGGTTTCCGGTTTTTACCACAAAATTTTCCCTTGGGATGGCTTTTTGCCAGGCTTTTAGATTTTCTTCACCTTTTGGCACTAGTGTTGCCGTTCGAGACGAGGAATGGCAAGGCGGAGGTCGAGGAACTCAAGGAAGGATAGCTCGAGGCCTCGCGTAATAAAAATTACAATTCTATTTACACTTTCCAGTAGGGTGACCAGAAAAAAACACTTTTGGTTTTCTTAGGAGCAAAAGCTTAACTATCTCAGGTACGCCAGCCTTCTATATCTATAGTCTATACGATATAATCCCAGGCGAGAACAAGCAAGCCAGGGGAAGCGTGCTGGACGTAATAGTGGGGGTATACTACTCAGGACAGTGGATGCGAGTCGGGAATCACCCTTTTTCCGAGGGGTCATAAATTTTCTCTCAGTTTCCCTTCGAAAAAAAAATCGTAGATCTTAAAAAAGGTCGGGCGATCCTAAGTCACGCTGCACCTGTGGATTGTGGAGTCCCCTGATTTAAGCCATAAAAAATGAGTTACCTTTCTTTAAATTAAACCACTTTAAAAGATGTCATTTTTTTCTTAGGCCATTAGTAATAATAATGGAATATTTGAAAGCATAATCAGGTACATTCTTTCCAAACTGTTTGCATTGCACATATCTAATATTTTGTAACTACACTGAACAATTACAACTTTTAATTAGGTACTCTTTCACGCTATGGTCTAGAAAACCACCTGTAGCAAATAAAGAAACTACACGATTTGAACAAAAAATTAATCGTTCGTTAAAAAAATTGGTGGCCCTGAAAAGGGCCGATTGGTGTCTCAGTTCCGGTCAAAGAACAATTTACTTCGAGCTGGTGTACTTGGTGACCAGCCTTGGTGCCTTCAGAGACGGCGTGCTTGGTGAGCTCACCAGGAAGAAGAAGCCTCACAGCAGTCTGGATCTCCCGAGAAGGAATGGTGGATCTGTTGTTGTAATGAGCCAAGCGGAAAGATTCAGCAGCAATACGTTCGAAGATGTCGTTAACGAAGCTGTTCATGATGCTCATTGCCTTGCTGGAGACTCCAGTATCAGGATGGACTTGTTTCAAGACTTTGTAGATGTAGATAGCATAGCTTTCCTTCCTCTTGCGCTTCTTCTTCTTGTCAGTCTTTGCGATGTTCTTCTGGGCTTTGCCAGCCTTCTTCACTGCTTTTCCACTAGCTTTAGGGGCCATTGCGAACCTCAGAGGCAGATGTCTGAATAGCACAAAAATTCATTTCATTTCATTCTTCATTTTCAACAGTATTTATTAAATTTGAATATAAGAATGTATAAAGAGATAATACAAGTAAATCTGGAATATATATTTTAGGCACCGATTTCTCATTAAGAAATATTATCCTATTAAGTATCTGTATACATTGTTAATAATACTTATTTGGTCATTTATCACGGAGAAGATGTATTATCAGTAGGGTAAAAATTTGTAAAGAAAAAACCCATAAGTTCTGTAATTTAGACTTAACACTAGTACTTAAAAACTAAATAACATATTAAGAATTAACGGCAGCAGTGTGCTGTGAAGATGTTGGAACCTCTCCTATCTTAAGTTAGTAAATGATACGGCATTTTGTTCTTTAATTTAAAAGGTGCGGTATCGCATGTATACATAACAACTTCTTCAAGTTCAGTGAGGTGTGAAAGTTGGTTGGAAAAGAAGTTTTTTGTAATAGAATATATTTCATCTTTTACTAGCTTAATATTACAAATTTTATGTATTTCCGCATTCCTAACTTTAGGTTTGGTATCTACAATCATTCGCAGACTCTTATTTTGAACCGTTTGCAAAGTCTTAATATTAGTATCGCAGGTGTTGCTCCAGATCGGCGCTGCATAGAGCATTATTGGCTTTATTATCTTTGCCTACCAATGAGGGGATGAAGCATGCCTACAGCTTTAAAGGCTTTCTTCCTAGCTTTTTTAACATGAACAGTATAGGTGAGTTTACTATCAAGAACGCCTCCTAGATACACGACGCTTGATTTCTTTTCTATACAAACATTATTGAGCATTAAATCAGGTACATTTTCTTTCCTAGTCTTTTTGGAGAATATTATATAATCAGTTTTGTCAACGTTGACTTTTAATTTCCACCTGTGGAAGAATTCTAGCAGGAGTCTAACGAAGCTTTTTAATTTAGTGACTGCCAGCCTTTTACTAAGAGAGGATACCAAGACTGCACTGTCGTCTGCGAAAAGTAGAATTCGTGGGGTGCTGTCGCAAGGAACACCTTTTTGTATATTGCCACGTGGGATGTCATTAATTAATTCCAATACAATATGGCGGACTGTGATGGACGTCTTGTGCTTCGCGTGCCGGGTTTTTGCTTAATCTGGCAGTTATAGTAATGTTTGCAGAGGTGAAAAAGTAGTGCGTGTTATTAGATAGGACTAATTTTGTCTTGAAAGAAATAATTTCCTTTAACCTAAATGTCAAAATCGTGTATGGCTAGATTGTATGTTAACTATTGAGGTGATCATTTCTGTGCATATTTTTCTATGAACTGGATTACAGTGTTCAGTGCTCGATCCTCTCCACTGTGCATTGATTGTGAAGTGTTGATGTACTAAAATTGCATTAAAGCCAATTAAATCTCAAATAAAAAGTGATGGTTTCATTCGTTCTCCTGCTATCTATTAACACGGGGCATATGGAATTTGCGTGGCCTTGACTTTGAAACAGGTGCCTTTTGGCTTACTTCTGAGATTATTGATATTCTGAGTGAGATAGTGTGTAATCAGCTGGCTGTCTTGTGTGTTTATACACACGAACCATAACAACACTTAAATTCCAAAATTATATAACGATAATATTCAGAGCAAAATGCCACCAGGATCTGAAGAGCGCAAATGCAAATATTGTGCAAACATCATTGCAATGGATTATGTAACCTGCCAAAAATGTGGATTGTCTTATCATCCTGGATGTGCCAAACTGGCGAAACCTCTCATAGACGGCAGCTATGGCAAGTGCTGTCAGACCAGTACGAGACCAATCTCGCCCAATCCGAGCACCTCCAACTCAATCTCGAAGGATGATCTAGATCATATGTTCACCAATTTAAGAGATACAATGCAGACTGATTTTAATACAGTCAAAGTATCTGTTGATGCCTTAACAGCAAAAATTAACGTCTTCGATGAGAAATTGACTGCTACCACCACTCGTGTCGATAATGCGGAAAAGGACATATTGGAAATTAAAGAAAATGTTACAATGCTGGAAAATAAGATAAAAAGTGACACTAATATGGCAGCCTCCCAGTGCATGCGAGAAATTGAAGATCGTCTTTCTATAACCAAAAACTTACTTATTTTTGAGGCAGAGGAAGTCCCCAATGAAAATAAGCTTTCGGGTAAGGAGTATAACTCAGTTAAAATATTCAACTTTTTTAAGACACTTAATCCGGCTATAAAAGTGGATGAGCTGAAACTCATTCGCATTGGGAAATTTTCTCAGGCTGCTCCGTCCCCACGTACCATCAAATGCGTGTTCCCATCGGACACGATGGCAATGAAAACATTTCGACAGTTCTTGGCTACACGAGGAGATCAAACCAAACTGCATCTTCTGCATGGGATGAGAGTTTCTCTGGACAAGACACCTATGCAACAATTAGAGTACAAAGAAGTGAAGAAGATGCTCAACGATCGATTAGCGAAGGGAGAGAAATATCTGCGAATTGTTTATCGACAAGGGATTCCGAAGATAATATCACACTCACCATCTGCTCAAACTTAGTTCCTGAAAATGTGAAACGACCAATCGAAGATGCAGTTTCTTCACAAAATGTCAGTCTCTCACCAGGGACGCCTGAAGGTTTGTTATCGCCTGACGCA
>CAKNYM010048605.1:0-41071 GCA_932195095.1 Andricus curvator
GAGCCGGAGCTCTCGGGCGATGGGGTCGCCACATCCCTACGCTATTTATTTATATATTTATATATTTATAATTTATTATTATTATTATTATTATTATTATTATTATATATGAGCAGGGTCATCAAAGTCCCATAGCATGTCATGCTTAGACGAAGCATGCGAAGCTCCATAGTATGGTTCAGGTCAATTAAGGACTTTTGTAGCCCCGATTTTTGCAAGCATATCTGCTTTCTTGTTGACTTCAATGCGATTGTTATTTCCGCACTAGGTTTTATCCCAACTACTCCAGCTCCAGAGCCAATGGAGTTCTTAGAGCCGTATGTATACCAGACGAGTCCTCTGGTTGTGAATGAATTGCTTCTCTGTTCATCATGCCAGTCTTCTCTTTTCGGGAAGATCATCTTAAAGGGCTTCATGAACGAGTATTCTTTCAGCATATTATCATAGTGGATGCAAAGGATTTCATCCTCTGACAATACGCTCTTTATTGAATTATGCAGATTAAAAAAGTGTCATCTCTATGACCCCCCAGTAGGGAAAGTCTGTATGCCTCCGCCGCAGCCCTCTGCCTTATTACAAGGTGCAATGATGGCATACCTAAGATGGACTCCAATGCTGTTGTTTGGGTTGTTCTCATTGATCCAGTAATTTTCAGAAAAAAGGCCCTTTTTAGGCTCTCCAGCTGTTTCCTGGAACTAACCAAACTGATTCTTGGCACCCAGATCAATGAGGCATAATTGATCATTAATTTTACAATTACCGTATATAACCTGTACTCTACCTTAGGTTTGAATCCGTAGGTTTTCCCAATTGCTCCTCTGCAAGCCTCTGCAAGCTCCTAAATACTTAGCTGATGTAAAGCAGTCGACCTGCTTGCCATAGAGTTTAGGGTTCACGAGGTCAGGCAGTTTTCTGCGTATCGTAAAAACCAATAATTCATTTTTAATTGGGCTAACAGATAGGCTACGGTCGCTGCACCAATCTTCAATAATGTTGAAAGCATTTTGCATGAGTTCGACTAATGTTCCCTCATTTTTTCTTGTTACCAGTATGACAAAGTTATCTAAATATCTTTGTGTATAAAAACCTGATTTATTTAACCTACGAATCAAATCATCAATGACGAGTGCCAGTAGGGTGGAGTACAATCCTGCAGCACAGCATAGAGCGCAACCACCTATTGCCAGTGGTACCTACACCATGTTCCTAAGCAAAATTGAATATAGATTACGTAAGGATGTTACTGAAGGCAGCCTCTATGTTCATAAACACTGCTGTTGCTACATCCCCTCTTCGTCCTGCTTTTTGAATGCGGGAGGTAAATGCATGAAGTGCGTCAATAGTGGATCTGCCTTTCAGTGAGGCAAAATGAGAACTATAAAGTGGTTTATTTGGCAGGATTTTCTCCTTCATATAAAAATCGACTAAGTTTTCTAATGGCTTCAACATGAAAGGAGTTAGGCTCATTGGTCTGAATGAGTTGGCATCATAGTAGAATTCTCTTCTCGGCTTTGGTAGAAAGATCGCTTTGACATTCTGCCATGCCATACGGGTGCATCCCATAGCTATGCAAGCCCTAAAGATGTTACACATTGGTCCCATCAGAACATCTTAACTTTCTTGAATCAACGCCAGGAGTATACAGTCTTCCCAGCGTCTTTAAATTGTTCGAAACATTAAACGACCCATATAATTTTTCTTTGTGTTGCTATCCGGCTTTCCATCCTCCAATCTTCTTCATTGGGTCTATGTTCTAGGCCGTCAGAAGGGTTTGGCCTAACAGCCTCTCCCTCCGACCGGTATCCAGGTTGGGAACCAGGAAATTAAACCTGCATGAAGTGTTCAAGGATTTGGATATTCGTTTCTGTCATGTCCCCTGTTGGCATAATCAATGCCCTCAGTTGACATTTAGGGTTTTTTTAAGTTCTTCCCTTCATGAGTTCCTTTTAGCCGATTGTATTTCGTTAGTATATCTTGCTATACTAACCTTATGCAAATCCCATTTTCCAGCTTTCCTGGCTGTATTAGTCTTCTAGTTTCTTTTTTCAAGGCCTAAAGTCCAGTATTCCACCAAGGAGCATCCTTCTCTGGCTTTCCAATACGAAGAGGAAATTATCCTGATAAGATTTACATATGGCCCTATTCACTGCACCTGAAGCAAACTTGAGCTTATCAATTGATCTCATCCTCCTAGGAATAATTTCCAATTACTCTAAAATATATTTCCTATATTTATCCCAGTCAGTCGCTCTTGGGTTTCTACAACTAATCGGATCACACTCGTCAGCTGTCAGTGAAGAGCATATATGCATGTGATCTGATAGGGATGTCTTAGGTGACACGTGCCAGTCCCTAAATGCTTTGCTAATGAATATAGAGCACAAGGTAAGGTCAATAACCTCAAAACATCTAGTCGTCACAGAGGTTGGTGTATTTCCGCGATTCAATATGGTTGAATCGGTAGTCAAAAGGTAATCTAAAAGGTACTCACCCCTGTTGTTGACGTTCTTACTGTTGCATATTGTCTGATGCGCATTCGCACTACATCCAATGATCAGTGGCCATCCTTTCAAACTGCAGTATTCCACCAAACGTCTCCACTTCTCTGATGGTGGCGGGTCTGGAGAATCGAATCTCAGGTATGCTGAGCAAATCAACATGGGCTGACGTGTTCCTCCACTTTGGTGCTCGATTTTAGTCACCACCAGGTCTTTAGTACAAAATTAAGGTAAGCAAATATATTCGATATCCCTTCTGACATGAATCGCCGTCCTACGGTTCTCATTAGATCTATTGTTGATTATAGAACCGTATTTTCTTTCATTTCTGCCTTGTAACACTAAGGCACCTGAATCAGAGCAAAAGCTGTATGTCCCGCTGTAATACGTCTGCTTAAGATAAACAACACTGATTTACAGCTGTGAATATTAATTTGAATAAACTTCAAATCCAAGGATTTTACGCTGTTCATTTAAGAATCAGTGTCATCCATCGGTTGTTCCGAGGGCAGCTGCTCTTCTACTGTCCTCGTGGGCTCTTTCGGTTTCGAATGTATTTTCATCTGGATCTTTTTCAATCCTAGATACGGTTTACAGTTAAATTTCTCTATGCTTTCAACCACTGAAGGGTCCGCACTCAAGACCAACTGGATTACCTTGGCGTCTTTCTTGCTATCCACGATGGTCCACTCCTGCACTTTTAACGTAGGGTTCTGGACTGCTAACATTTTGAGGATGGATGATGGTTCTTCGGAAGTTTCAGGTATCCATGACATTAATTTGGCAGGCTTGGGAAGGTCCTTAGAAACAGTAGCTTTGATTCTGGCACCCTCACGTTGTTTCAAAACCTCGGGATAATATCACCAGGTCCTACCCGGCGATCTTAATCTCGAGGGCTGCCTCAATAGCCATTACTTGTTCTAAGCTTAGCTTCTCTTGCGAAAAACCCTCGAATACGATAACCAATTTCAGGTGGCTTTGAAGGGCGAGGATGTATGAGTCACTTGGATCAACAACCTTGTCCCTCTTAACCTCCCTGTCTTGAGAAGGAGTGCTGCTATCAGACCGGCTCCTTCTGGCAGTTCTTCGGTTGAGGGGTTGTTTCGCTTTCCAAAAGAAGTTGCTGGCGATTGTACCTCCTTCTGGCAGCACTGCTATATACTTCTTCCAGGGCCTGTTTTGGCCTCAGCATCCTGACTGGCTTCAGCTTCGTTAATGGGACTAATTAGAGTCTCATTCCTAGCCGTACGACCCGAGGCACCAGGAACCGTACAGGCCACTTATTGATTTGAAGCTGATTTAAACCCTGCGTGTGTTTTCTTCTTCACGAGAGAAGTATTCATGGAAAGGGTCATTGAATACTCCCCTTCATGTATTTATTTTTTGTTTGTTTGTTTTCGTGATTTATTCTGTTCCCATGAGCAGCTAGAGAACTAAAGATTTCGTCTCCACAGAACACCGCTTGTAGGGATAAGGAAATTTATACCGGAGGTTGCCCGGTATGCCAGGACACCGTATGAGTCACCACACCCTGTTAACATTCAGCCTTCGACACGGTAGTTTATGTTTTGGCTTAGGGAGCTGTTTTGGGAGTCGACAGCCACCTGATATTCGCTGCTTAGTCGAATTCACGCTGATACTTTCACCTTACTAACCACAAACTCCTAGCCATCAAGGGTCGTCATTGCTGCGGCTTCCAGGTCGTCGCTAGTTGCGGAAGTTCGTAGGACTCCTCGCCATAGCTGGGATCCAACTCACCTTCTCGTCGGGGTTTCGCGGATTTTCATTAATTTCCAAATGAGAGTGCTACATGAAGGAAAATGAGGTATTACAATTCTTATAGTAGCAGGCCACAATTTAGTTACAAATTTTTACTGAAGAGCGCTCTCATCTAGAAATAAATATTTGCATAGAGAAAAACCAAGGACAGGCGATCTCGAACTGGCGCCAGGTGAAATACATAGCGTGCGGTCGGCTTGTAGTACTTCCTGATGTCTGATAATTTGAGCGGGAAGGATAAAACGATAGGAACAGGCGAAGCTGGAGTGGAAGGTGGCGCCGTGCTACGCACATTGGATAAAACTGCGGCATCCACGCCAGCTGTCTAAAGAAAAGAGGAACAGGCAGACTAACTGGTACTGGAAAGAAAACAGCTACTTAGATTTAAAACACATATGTCGAAGTTGAAAGACGAAATTAAGGACAAAGACAGAGAAATTGCTGTACCTAACATAGAGATGTACCTGATATTCTAAAAATAAAACATTCTCGAAAATGGTTGCACCCCTAGAAGCAATGAAATACCCCTTTCCAGAATTGAAGAGGTGGAATTCGAAAAAGAAAGAGGACCAGTCGACCAGTGGCGACAATTAATGCAGTGATCGACGTGTCTCAACAAGATGGGAGTTCATTGATTGGATACTTGAATGAACCAATCCCGCTACCCCCCCCCCCCCCCAAAAAAAAAAAGTCTCTCCTCTTTCAGTCATCTCTGGGGAAGGGTTTGGTTAAAATAACTTATAACTGATGGGAAAACGCGTTACCAGAAACAGAAAGTATTTTCAGAGCACTAAAAATATCTGAGTTTGGTAAACAGATTGAGTGTAGAGAAAGGGAAGAAAATAGAAGAAAATACGGAACTAATACTGAAAATCATAAGACAAGAAAACCTTCTGAACGAAGAACACAGAGCTAACACTGAAGTTGAAAAGACATCGAAAAATTATGAAGAACGGACAAATCTCAACCATAAGTGTTCATCCGATCTCGACTGGGGAATGCGTGAAAGAATACCGGAGAACCAGTGGAGGCACTGTCATGAAACTGGACTCGAGTACCACAAAGAGGATCCTTTTTAAAAGCAAGCCTAAATTGAAAGGTCGCAGATCATTTTGGAGGACAAACTGACGTATCGAGAGGGAGAAGTTCAGTCTTGGATTGAGAACGAGGTGAGAGAAGCTAGGAGGAATGGAAAAGATGCAGGCTACAGGTGAACATGGAAGATGTCAAAGAAGTAGTTTGAAATATTGGAGGAGGGAAGAAAATTAAAGAAACCTGGGAGTTCCTGAGGCAGTTCGATATAGTATTCTGCTGGAAACCTGTATCGAGAAGGAATAGGAAGAAAGCTTTATCCGCAGAATCCATTACGGGTTTGTATCGATAGCAAAGGCCGCGACGAGGGATAATAAAAGAGGTACGAGTAGAGCAAAAGGGAAGTGAATAATTCGAATTGAAATACAATCAGTGAATAATTTTCTATTTTGGAATGTGAGTTTGGGCTGAGAATTAGAGAAATCAATCCCCGATTGCATTCAAATAAACTAAATATTATTTCGGTATACATTTAATAATGTCGGGGTGGCCAGGGTATGTAGAGAACTGGGGGAAATGATAGGTAAGCTGCAAGTGATGACGAAAAGGTAATAATTGTAGGAGACTGAAATGCGAGGATTGGTAAAGAACAGGATAAGTTTTAATTATACGAAGGGATCATGTTAATAGTAACTTACTTCATGGAAGGATGAGTTGAGACATGAAAGGTAACCGGACGCATATTGGAAATGCTTGGGGGTCGTTCATTAATTATATTTTAGAAGCTGTCGCTCTTGATGAAAATCAGATTAAAGATAAACATAGCTAGAAATCAGGTATAGAAATGGAAAAATTTTGCGTAGAGAATATTGTAAAAAATTTAAGCTGGGAAGACAGGCAGGATAACATCGACCCTCTATGAAGAAAGTGGCGGAAAAAAATGAAATGGTCCAAAGATTCAAATCAGGACCTCCTAAAATGTAAAACCCCAGCGGTAAAGAGCGTCAAGATGAAGAATGTACCCAAAAAAGAATTATGGGCAAAGCTGAAAAAATAACAAAAGACTAAAGGAGACGAAGATAAAGCTGAATTTCAGGACGAAAAGAAGAAACTAAAGGAAGCAAGACCATTAGTGACTTCTGGAATGGTCTGAATGAATTCAGATCCCGCAGATGACGCTTCAAGAGTGCCAATATCAATAAGGAAAAATGGAAAGCCCACTTCGTGAGTTTTTTTGGTGGAGAAGAAACAGCTGAAAAATGAACGGAAGACCAGAAAATTCAAATAATCAGAATCTAGAGGAGCTTGGAAGCAATCGTTCCTGACCAGGGAGAAGAATATGAGCTAAGCAAAGAAATATCCCTCGAGGTCATGCTGAGCACAATTAGGATATTCAGAAGAGATAAAGCCGCTGGAGAAGATGGAATTACTATATAATTCATGAGTAGTCTACCGAGATCTTGGTTGATAGAGACTAACAAGGTTTTAAACGTTTGTTGGCAGTAAAGCAAGATAGCTCAAAGATAGAATAAATCTGAACTAGTTCTTATCCATAAAGAAGGTGAAGAAGATGATGTCAGCAACTATAAAGGTCTCACAATGATTGATGTGAGATAAGAGATCTTAGCTACGATAATGAAGAAGAGATTAAGGGATTGGCTAGAAAAGAAAGAGTTTTATCACGATATTCAGGCAGCGTTCAGGAGAAAGAGGTTCACGTGAGACAACAAATTTGTTCTGAGCTTAGTAATCAACCATAAATTGAAGAGGCCTGGTGGGAAGCTATATCTGGCTTTCATTGACATCAAAAAGGCCTTCGATTCAGTGGAAAGGGTGATTTTCATTAAAAAGATCAAAAACTCAAGGATAAAGGAGGGGGATGCTAGAAATAATCCAAGTTCTTTCCAGCAATACACTCAACGAGGTTATAACGGCAGGAGGATCCACAGATTATTTCATCACAACAAGAGGAGTAAGGCAACGATGTCCCTTCAACTCAAAATTATTCAAGGTTCTCATTGATGATGTCGACGAAGACTAGGAACGTGATTGGAAATACCAAAATCTTTGGCTTCTAGTTTACAGATGACCTTGCAGTTGTGTTTGACACACCAGAAGGACTTCAGGATATGCTGAAAAGACTTGAGCACGTCTAAGGACATATTCTTCCAGAACCGAAGTAGACGAATGACTGAAGGAAAGTGGAGCATCTCAGGTTGCGAACTTGAAATAGTAGACATCTAAAAATATCATGGATTCTGCTTTTCTACAACTACCAATTACACTGAACTTCTGAGGAAGATGGCAGGGAAAGCACGTGTTGCTGCAATTTCAGCCTGGGTGATTATGAAAAGAGCTAGGATTCATAAGCTAGGCAAAAGACTATCTCTCAGGCATGTTAGCTAAAGCAGGAGGCCTGTATGGAGTCGAGATCTGAAAATGGCAATCGCGAGAGGAAGTGGACAAACTCCAGGGCAGATACGTTAAAATGGTAATGGGTGTAGACTGTACAACTCCAAATTACATTTGGAGACTGCAGTCGGCTAGACATAGTCTAGAAAGAGAAACCAGAAGAAGAGCAGGCACCTATCTCCAAGAAGTCAGCGAAATGGAAGAGAACCGTTGGCCTAAAATCTGTCTACGAGAAGAACGAAGGTCTATTCAAAACAGAAATTCATCAAAATTGGATAAAATACTCTTGGATGCACTTAACGAGGTAAAATATGACGAGAAGATTAATCTGCTGTGGACCGGGGGACATTAAGATAAAGTCAAAAGGAACTTAGCAAGAGGAATACAATCCAAGATTGACCAGGAGATTTTAAATGACCTAGATAAAATAAAGTCATATACATACTGCAGTGACTATAAAAACTGGAAAGCCTCAGGAGGAAAAGAGCCTTACTGGGAAGATGATAATTTAGGGGGTGAAGCGAACGTTGAGTTGGAAAAGCAGGCAATAATGGGTATAGGGACGTAGCTTGTCATCTATGTTGGAATGAAGAAGAAACATTGAGCCACATTTTCATTTGTACAGGAGCAACAGGTATTATTGATGACAAGTGGGTTTAAGGGGTAGGTAGGGAAGGTGACAATTTTAAAGAATTTGTATGCAAATGTCTACGCGAAAAACCGATCCCCGCCCTCTGCAATTATGTGAGAAAGTTCGAGGCGATAGAAAGGGAACAAAATAAATTGTAACCCGCACATTTCTATTCTATAATTAGTATCCGCAGTATCTTTAACGAAATGGTAAACATCTATATGTATACCACTATTAGGCTTGTCTATTTTTATTATTAGCATATTTATATGATTTTTTTTTCACTGGTGACATGATAGGTTAAATGTCCTACTTACTGCTGATGTCCCCATTAAAGCGGTACTCATATATATATGCTTCATACTCAGAGTAAAATAATCAGCAGATCAAAAACTGTAAGTAATTGATAAATTTAAGTGAATGTTGCACTGCTTAATTATTATTAACAACATGTTGTATGAAATAACTTTAGTTTCACAATATAATCTATAAACCTGCAGTAATAGGGACACAGTAATAGGTACATATCTCTGTTATTTTATTTAAAGACACAGATGCATGGGACTTTTTTTTATCCTGATTTTATACAAGGATGGCTCGAATTAAAGACATTTAGACTCAGCCTAAGAAATAAGTAAAACAAGAAAAGTTAGGAAAGTATGGTTATTTAGACCTCAATGCTGGAAGCTTTCTTTTTACACCCAATAGGCGTTGACATCCTTGCACATATTGGAACCACATTTTTTCACTTTCTTAGGGTTTCGCAAGAAACCCTTATAATCTCGTGCCAGCTTCTGTACGGTTTTTACCAAACCTAGAAAGCTATTCAAGCCACGATCCTGAGGTTTTGTATTCGCCCCATACACTGACCACTGCGGAGCATAGAAAAATACTGGCAAACTTTGGAAAGGGATTGAAAAATTAAGGGATGAGAAGATCCCTATTGTGAAAGCCTTATTTTTAGTTCGATTTTCTAAGGGGACGGCTCAAAATGGAGATCCTCGCATGCAGAATTAAGATAAAATATAACATTTGCAGTACTATTTTTTTATTTTTTTATATCGTGGTTAAAAAATAAGGAAAATAATCGAAATCTGTTTTTTAGACCCTTTTCTTTCGTTGACATTGTCTATGAGGTATAACACCGAATTTCTTTTGAACAGCAATTATTTTGTTTTATAAATTTCAAATCATGACGAAAGCAAAAATTATTATTTTAGTTAGAATCTATAAGAATTAGAAAAGAGAATTAGGCAGGTTGAGCGATTAAAATTGTCAATAAATACAATAAAAATAAATGCAATAAAAATAAATAATATTCAGTGACTCAGATACTCACCAAGCGAGATTAAAAAAATAATAAAAGTGTGAATTATTTGATCAATCAGATTTCAATTGAAAAATATGTTATATGAGTATCATAAATTGTCGCATAGTTTAAAGCATTTTTCTAAATTCTCATGACAATGGTTAACACAAAAAATGTAACAAAAATTTGAACATGTCAAAGAAATTATGCGAGTCCATAGAATTGTTCAAGAATAAAAATGTTCTTTAGGTACCATCGAAATCAGTGGAGAAAATCGCGAGATTCTTTTCACCTAAGATCGTTGAAATGCAAAGAATAACGAAGGCATTTCCGGAAAATTGTGGTCGTCAAATTTCACCTCAACTAAACAAACGGTAATCATACCTTGAAATTCGTAAAGAAATTAACGTGCAGAATCAACCTGCGATCCTCATTTATAGTGGCATAACTGGATCTCTAGAGATGCGTTACAAATAAAAATCCACCTGATTTTTACATTTAGAGTCGAGGGGGTTTTGGTGTGTCATAATCAATCACCCACTACTAATAAACGACACATACATACTATAAGGGTATTTTTGCTTATTATTCAAGTTTCAGTTTTAATGGAGACTTCGACTCCGAATGAGTCCAAGGGATGCCTGAAGGGCGCCAGGTAGTTTTTCTGCAATTAAAACTACCAAAAGAGTCAATTTTAAATCATCTAAATAAGTCAAACAGAGAGTATGGTTTACTTGCCCGATAACTCCGGAAGAGTGGCGGAGTAAGGGGGAACGCAAGGGGAGGTGTATTCAGTGAAAAGCAACATTTCCAAATTAAACACCGCTATAATTGATAAAGATAAAGTCTACTCAGAGAATTACATTTCGTTCAAATACTTATAACGAGTGGGCCTTCGCCCCACTCCAAAACGAGAGAAAACAAGAACCGACCTTGTATAATTAGGTCCGAGTGACCAAAAGACTATTTTAGTCGGTTATAATGTATTATTTGATTCTTGGTTTTATTACCGCACTAGTGGGGTCCATGCTGACCCAGACCAGACACAACAATTTACGGGAGGCTCACTGACGCGATTCAATAATTGCGACCTTGCCCGAGGTCAGCAATTAACACATTTCAACGGCGTGTGTCTACCAATTCGACACACGACGTTGAAAACAAGAGAAGTTAAATCTACCGATTGAGAGAGAGATATGAGAACCCACCTGGCAGTATCCGGCCTCCGCGAGTTCGTCCTCTCATTTTCGGATTGGTTTTCTTTCTTTTCTTTTTTTTCATGATAGAATGTCTCCTCGTTGAGCTCAGAATCACGAATGAATATTTTAAGAGTGGCGTCCCCGTTCTCCCTCTCATAGGAGTCGGAGCGCCACCCGAGTACGAGCGTCGAACTATAGAGTGAGAGGACGAGCGAAAGAGAAGGACAACCGCCAGGTTCGTTCCCCCGCTACGTGGTGGCGCACAGTCCACCTGCGTTATATGCTACTAGTCGATGGTCCAGGGGTGGGGCTGACTTAGGTCAGCACGCAGATTCTCCATGGCCGCTTGCTCCTAGTTTTTCCGGGCGCTCTTGCACGTATGGGAATCCCGTCCATTACGCATGCGCTGACAGGTGATGAACCATTCATATTTTCAACTGATTTAATTTAATGTAACAGTCAAGGTGAGTTTATATAATTTACCAATAATAATATAAAATTGATTATCACGTTGTGATGTGATATTAGCCGTCGAACTCTCATATTCTAGGCTAATATCTCATCTAGAATTTCAGTTGTTATTGACGTTAACAGTCTTCAATATTTAATATAATAATTCTGATCACAACAATACTAGAATTCTTTGAAATATTAGCCGCGGAACTCTTATATTCACGGCTAATATTGTACTGTTCGCAGACAGTCCGTGGATTCGATCCGTGATTCCAAACTCATGTCCCCAGTAGACAGATTTTTGACGCTAATTTTCATAGATTTTAGATGTATTTGTGCGGGGTACAAATTACCCCGTCACAATACATACATACATAGATTAGCAGTTCGAACTCGAAAGTTCATTGCCTCACTACCCGATTCGGGTAGTGTTTCTAGGTGGATATTTACTACCAATGTGGGCCCACCACACCCACGAAGGGCCAACAGCACGCAGGTATTCCTAAACGGTTACCCATCCAAGTACTAACCGCGCCCAACAATGCTTAACTTCAGTGATCTTACGAGAACTGGTGTTTTCAGCGTGGTATCGCCGTTGGAATACGACACACTGGAACAAATTACAAACCGGAAAACTCAAGGCTCGAAATAAACAAATTAAAAATGGAGGAAATCATAATCCCATTCGTACTTATGTTACCCCGTTATCGAAAGTCTCTTGCCCTACGTCACGCATCTCGCAAAAGGGCATAGGTGATAGGCGCTTGAATAATACCAAACTAATGTACAATTATCGCGCGTATGACTCAGTTGGTGATATAAAACGTAGGCTGATTAGACTAAATAGAAAAACTCACATTTCTCGAGGCGCAAAGATTTTAAATAACTAAATATTGCATCATCATCCCTCTTGCTTGGGATATCATATCATTGCGTCGTAAGCATCAAGACACACCTTAAAAACAATGCAGAAACAAATAGTCGATTTTTTTTACAAAGTTTGATTCTGACAATTCATATAACGACAATCATAACCCCTTAATTTCGAATAAATGGAATCATAAGTTTAGAATCAGATTAAAAATAAATTGTATACTTCGCAGTCATAAAAACTAAATTAATGAATAATCATACACTTATCGCTCGTCAAAACAAATCGTACATAATAATAAACCAAATGATTTATTAGAAAGACAATGTTATCTCTTCCCTATATAGAATAATGCTAATGCTAGGATCAGCCTCTCTTCTCAAAATCCTCAGGCCTAAAGTATTTTTTCAGATTGGCTTGATTATGTATGCCTATAATTTAATCAGGCTTTCCTAACTTGGCGTCAGATTGTTTTGAAATGTGGAGTAAAACCCAATCAACCTTTTTTAAAACAATTTTGGAATGGGGTTTCTGAACTCGCGCCTGTTTTCTAAAGTTGTTGTTAAGGTGACAATTCGGTACTGAAATGTTTAGTTACGTTAAGAAAAAATTCGATATCAGAAATATGAACATTTTTCCCAACGTGTGTATTTATCCGAAGTCTTGTCTATCGGCAAAATTATCTGGTAAGTTTGTCTACCAATGATGAAATTATGGTATACTATTGATATCAGTAATATCAGTTTCAACGCATTTATTAACTACATGTTTTCTTTGTAACTGACTCTAATGAGTCAGTCAAGCATAAGCTTGACGCCTGTAATCTACGAGATAACAAGTATGGAATATATGATATGATCTGATAACGAAATTCTTCATTCGTACATTAATCAGTTTTTTCTCTACTTGGAAAAAATGAGCGTCGCTTATACTCTGGTCTTCACCTTGGCAACGGTCCTTAATTCTATTGGTGATTATAATACTATAATAATATAGCTATAATTTTTTAGATATTTTTAAGCTCATCACAAATAACAATTTGTCCGCCGCAATAATCCCACCCGACAAGTTTTGAAAGTTTGGCCTCATAATTTATTGATTTTTTGGAAACAGATTGTAGAGGCGTATGATCACCTTCTACAAGAATTTTCTTTCCACGAATGTACTAATAAAACTTTTCACATGCAGAGACAAATAGCTAATGATTCATTCTCAATTTGAGCATGTCTATGTTCTGTTTCTGTGCGAGATTTACTTCCATATGCGACAGGTAAATTTTATTTGAGCAAAACTGCTCCTACACCATTTTGAAAAGCATCTGCTCTTAAATTCACAGGCTTCTTAACATTATAATATCTGAGGACCGGATATTTAATCAAAATTCCTTCAAATTCACGAAGAGCTTTTTCTGCTTTGGCATATTGGCTAATTCGGGTGTCTTCGTGCAGAAATCGAATCAGGGATCCTGATGGGACCCGAACAATAGCCCCAGTTTTAACTGGACGGATCTTTATAAGTCAAATCAACAAATTATCGCCTGGAGATCAGAGAAAAGGTTCAATCATTGTTGCTCAAATTTCTTAGCAATTGCTGAGACCACGCGGTGATTTGTGGTTAGAAAGAGAGAAAGGATTAAATGAATATACAGCGCTGTATACTTTATTTTAAAATATTAATTATCAGTGCACTAAGTTGTTCACTTGTGTTTTCGAACTGATTACTCAAATTAGGTTGATTTGAATTACGTATCAAGATTTTATTTGCGGTTCACGAGGAGATGGCGTCAGTGAATTTTCGTTCGAGTTGAGAAACTGTAACTTATAAGTGTCAACGCAAATACTATAATCAGAGGCCAATTAGTGCTAGGCAAAACGGTGAATTTGAAAGTGTACAGTCTGAAAACTGTCAGTTTGAGAAAATTTTTAAAAATGTAACAATTGTGCTGTTGAACTTTGCAAAATCTATAACAGTTTCATTAATTAACTTGAAATACTGGACAAAATTAAATGTTTTTTGTTTAGAGAATGTACATATAAAAACGATTTTCTCTTTCACTGACCTAATGAACTCTTAAATTATACTTTTCTAATGATGATTTATCTATCATCCGTTAGAGAGTCTTTGATCATATCATGTCTCTTAACAAATTTGTCATTTGTACAAAACCAGTATCTCGAATGGTGCTCGATCGGTTCCCCTAAGCCGAGATCCGACAAAACACCTTTTTTTAGTACGGCCAACGGGGGCAATTTCTGCACTAGCTTGCTCGCATGTTAATACATTTTGTCAAATTTATATCATGCATATTATGATTTGTTTTGTGAGGATTGAAAATACTTTAGTAAATCTAGCCACATTTCAAGTAGTTACTAACTGAAATTTTCTGGTTCTTTTATTCGAATGAGGGTCCAACTAAAGCCTGGCTAAAATCCAAGATTGCGGGGCGATTGGGGCCTAAGTAGACCAACATATTTTTTCTAGTCACAAAGACTGAAATTCTCAACAGTGCCTTAAAAGGTAACTTTGTCTGTCACCTTCCATAATAAAGTAACATAGCTGTTGGCTTAACATCGATTTCACGTTTATTCTTTGTTTTCGCATTTCCAATGAGTTTAGTTGATAGAAATACCCTTAAAACAGGAGAAATAGGGTGATTTTTCACGAAAATAGGGAAGCACTAGGAAAATTAATGCTTTCAAATATAATTATTGTAGATATCATATTGAATTATATATGAAATGCTTTCAATTCCTAAGATTTTTTATCTCAACAAGATGAATTTTCAAACGCGCAATCTAATTTGCGAGCAAACAGTTATATCAGCACCCAATAGTTAAACTTTTAACCAACTAGTTAAATTTTAAGGCTGAAAATATGAATTTTTAACTAAACAATTGAATTTTCGACCAAAACAGATGAATTCAATGAAGTAGTTAAATCTTCACCCAAATTAATTGAATTTTTAACAAAATAGTTGAGTTTTAAACAAAAAAATTTATATTTCAACCTACAAAGCGGAAATTTCATTCAATTAGTCAAATTTTTAAAGACAAAAAAGATTAAAATACAAACAAAGACAGTTGCATTTTCAACCAAATAGTTCAATTTGCAACCCGAAATATTGAATTTTCCACAAAAAAGTTCATTCTTTTACAAAAAAATTAATATTTTATCAAGTGCGATTACTTTTTTGCCACAAAATATGAATTTTCAATCCGAAAAGACAAGTTTTCCAAAATATTTTTCAAAATAGCAAACTAGTTGAATTTTCAACAATACAATGAAACCTACAGAGAAATAGTTGGATTTTAAACCAAATAGCTGAATTTTTAACCTACAAAGATGAAACTTCAACCAAGAAGATTAATTTTCTACCAAAAGAAGAATTTTTAACAAAACACATGAATTTTCAATCAAATAGTTGAATGTTCTACAGAAATATAAGTTTCTAACCAAAAATTAAACGGTTATATTTTTAGTTTAAAAATTACTTTTAAACAAAGAAAATGAATTTTCAACCAGTTGAATTCAACGAATATAGACAAATTTTTAAGAACATGGTTGAATCCTTCACCAAATATATGAATTTTCAACAAGGACGATTAATCTTCCCCCTGAAAAGATGCATTTTCAAATAAGGAATTAAGTTTTCAAGCTAAAAAAGTCGAATGTTTTGGAAAAAAGTTGCATTTTCACACAAAAGGGATGAATTCTGAACAAGAAAGTTAATTTGCCATCAAGAAAGATGAATTTTCAAACATGGAGTTGAATTTTGAAATCAAAAAGGTTCTTAACTAAACATTGAATCCTTAAACTTTTCATGTAAAAAATTAATTTGCGTAAAAAAAATGAATTTTCAACCAGTTGAATTCAACCAAAAAGAACGACTTTTGCACAAAATTTTTGAATACATACATACATAGATTAGCAGTTCGAACTCGAAAGTTCATTGCCTCACTACCCGATTCGGGTAGTGTTTCTAGGTGGATATTTACTACCAATGTGGGCCCACCACACCCATGACGGGCCAACAGCACGCAGGTATTCCTGAACGGTTACCCATCCAAGTACTAACCGGGCCCAACAATGCTTAACTTCAGTGATCTTACGAGAACTGGTGTTTTCAGCGTGGTATCGCCGTTGGCACAAAATTTTTGAATACATAACGAAAATGATGAATTTTTATTAAAAAAAAAAATCATTTTTTACAAATTAGTTTAGCTTTAAACCATGTAATTGATTTTTTAAACCTCAAAAGATGAATTCTCAACTAAACATGTAATACTTAATATTTCCACCAAAAAAGGTTTTAATTTAAAAAAATTATGCAAAGCTGGCGCCGAGTGTCTACTTTATAAGAAAATTTTTTTTCTCCGGAAAAACAAAAATTTTATAAAAAAAAAATTTGTTTCAACAAAAAATTTTAAATAATTCTTCAATTTCTTTTTTACGATTATTTTCATTAAAAAAAACATAATTAAGACGTTGAACACCCCCCCTCCCATGACAAACTTTCCCTCCTCTACTCCATGTATATTCCACTCCCCTCACTTCGCCACCTTGAAAAATAGTACAACGGACGGACGGATGGGAGGAAACCCGACCGAAACTATAGGGGTTTCAACCCGGCGATACGAAACCCTGATAAAAACAGTTAAATTCATACAAAAGAGACGAATTTTCAACAAAATAGATAAATCCTCAACGAAAACAGAATAATTGACACCAAACAGTTGCATTTTCAACCAAAACGGATTTCTTTTGAACCAAGAAGATTAATTTGCTACCAAAAAATACGATATTTCAACAAAATTTATGAATTTTCAACTAAAAAGTTTAACTCGGTACCTCCAAACGCCGCTATGCGTAGGTTCAATTAAAAATATAACTTTTCAACTAAAAATACAATAGTTACATTTTCAGTTAAAAAAATTAATTCTCAAAAACAGAATAAAAAGAGTTTTCAACAGAATACTCCCATTTTAAATTTTAAATTAAAATGATGAATCTTAAAAAAAAAGGATTTTCAATTAAGGAATTCAACATTTAACCAAATAGTTGAATTTTTAACCAAAAAGATGATTTTGAACCCAGAAAGGGTTCGTAGAAGAGGTTTTTGTAGCCCCGGGCAGAAAACCTTAGGGGAATATATAATGAAATCAGTAATGGAAAACGTGAACTTTAATGACATTCTGTACTTTTTCGAACATATGACAATAATAAAGGACAGACTAAGATTAACGTTCACGTATCTTGCTCCTGAGCTTATTGTGTATTCTCCCTTACAGTTTCGGTCGGGTGTCCGTCCGTTCGTCAGTCGTACTTTTTTCACAAAACTCTAGACGAGTTCGACACTAGGTACGAGGCGAGATGATATTGACGGCTATGTTGGTGGCAGCACTGCTACTGACAGGATTTCCCATGCCAGACAGGCCATGAAAAACAGCTGGCCAGCAAAAACATCTGCAAAAAACGGTAAGCATTGGAACATCAACTGTGCCTGCTGAGGATGTTTTGGCTAGCGTTAGCTATTTGCACCCAACCAACTCAACAGAAATATCGTGGGGGAGCATCAAGTGGGATACGACAATGAGAGAGGAATCGGTGCGTCTCTACCATGAAAGTTCGAAGTTTGAAACCACACGCGAAAAAGGATACAATTTCAGAACAAAATTTGCTACAAAGTATACTCATATAAAGAAAGTCGCACTAAGAGATCTTATCGCTAAGGTGAAGGACATGAGGACTAATCTACAAATCTCAAAAGACCGAGCAATGGAGATTAAACAACAGGTTGATTTAGCGTTGACAAACGACGGCAATGAAGATCAGTTAGAGGAAGCCGCGCCACACGATCAGGCAGCGGCAGTTGATGTTCTTTCTCCACCTGTTGATGATCCAGCACCACCACATCTTCCCTAGGTAGATGGGCTAATTCAACCAGAGGCAGAAGCAGAGGTTCAGCAACCAAGAAGGCGATTAAAATGGACATACCATATGAACAGAAAGGATATGCGCCTTTATTTCCTGGCAGAGAAAAGTGGGCAAAGTGTGATGAGAGAACACCATCGAGTCTTCTTACTTAAGTACCGCGAGCTAGCCCCAAGAATAAATGAGCAGAATCTAGCAGACCAAAAACGCTCAATATCTGTAAACAGATTGCTTTCGGCTGTTAAAATAGCTATCTTCAAATAGGAAGTGGAGCAGCAGCTTCCTATTGATGAACTCCTTTTGGAGGATGTGGACAACGAAGACCTGATTGAAGCTGAAGGCATAGGTGCTAGGGATAATGAACATCAAGCACCGGATCCACTAGAACTACATCCGGACATTAATATCATTGCACTAATAGGACACCTGAACAGCAAGATTTTACCTATGCATTTGAACGCAACACTAACTGCGTTAGAGGTAAACATTAAAGACACTTGCACATGGCATACATTGACTACAAGGAAGCTTTTTCTTCCGCACCACATGTCTATTTGTTTGAAGTCTGACATATTTACAAAATCTGCCCACGCATCAACGACTTTATAAGCCGTGCGATGATGCTTTGCGGTACAAGAATCAAGTATTTTGATTATGTTCAACCGAAGATAACTAGATCAATACGCATTACGATGGTTATTTCCCAAGGAGACTCCTTCAGTGAATTATGGTTCATTTCAGCGTTGAACCCATTGAGAAAAATATTAAATAGCATGTCTCTTGGGTTCAAAATACATGATCATAAGGATGATCATCAACTGGTCCATCTTTTTAACATAGATGACATGAAGCTATACGCTAGTTCAAACCAGGAACTGCAGCATGATTGATGTCACAAAGCAGTTTTGCAATGATATCCATATTGAGCTTGCACTAGATAAAAAGAGAACCGCAGAGCTAGAGAACAAGAATGATATTGAGGCAATGGCTGCGGGTGAGTCATATAAATATCTGGGTATTCTTGAATCAAAGGTCATTCAGCATACGCTAGTTAAGGAAAGCCTAATAACGGCCTTCACTGCAAGATTCAGATCCGCTCTGAAGAGTCCTCACAACTTGGCAAACAAGATCAGGGCAATCAAGACCTATGTCATCCCTGTCCTCAAGTACTCTTTTGGGCTCATCCAATAGTCGAACACCGACCTTGAAAGTTTAAACAGAACCATACGCGTCGAAATAACGAAGCACTGAATGTACCACAGTGATTTGGCGATAGACAGGGTAGTGCTATCGCGACATTGAGTGGGTAGAGGCTTTTAGATGTCAAGAAACTGTGTAAGTCACAAGTTAGAGATTGCAAGACTATTTTAACAGCAAGCAAGATTGTTGCGCTTTATAACACTATCTGTAAAGTGGATCTCAAATACGCCCTTAAATTTATCCTCAGAGAAGGCCTTGAATATCAGGGCAGAAGCCATAGCGGAATTAGAAACGGAATTGAGACCAAAAGCCATCTACGGCAAACCCCCCAAAACGTTAGAGCAACATGGAGTCGATAGTGAGGCATCTAATATTTGCCTAAAAAAGGGCGTGCTGTTTACAGAAACGGATAGATTCCTCATTGCGCCACAACTTGCTCTAAACCGAGGACTCATAACAGAATGGATGCCTTTCTATAAATACATTCCAGGTCCTGTTATAGAAAACGAAAATTACATCTTATATTGGGATGTTACTATCAAGACAAATCAATATATACGATCCAATCGGCCCGAAATTTTGACGCGTGAGAAAAAGGCAGAAGATTCTACATAATAGACATGGAGGAATGTAAAACATGCATTTATTCATCCTATTGTAATATCGGCTGCAGGCAATGTGCACGTAAGATGCACTGAACATCTGGAACATTTAGGAGTCAGTAGGATACTGGCAGCATTCCAGGAACAGGTTTTATTAAACACTTATCGCATTGTAAGAAACTTCCTATACCATCACGAAGTAGACGACTAAAAGAGATGGCAGCTCAAAGAAAGCATCCAAACGCGACTTATGTCACTTTTAACGCTCGCGGCCGCTGTGTAAGGTCAAAAGCGGTAAAAGAAGATCTCCGAACTACACCATGCTTCTAATTTTGTACCTACAAAATCATGGCAAGAGATTACAAACGACGTATTAAATTAATTCATAACATCCTCATCTCATCAGGCACTTGAATTAGTCTGTGGCTGATGATTATAAACCAGATCCATCCGAGAACAAGTTTTCAAAAAGAATAATAATAATAGGGTTTATGCATGGTTAGGTGCTCGAACTTCACGTTAAGAGGTTCGGCGTTCGATCCCTGAACCTGTACCTCTGGAAATTTTTGTATGTACGTTACCTAGGTTCTGGTGTTCGGATGATGCCTTAAGCTGTAGGTCCCCCTATCATGCATTTGGTTGAAACTCAACCCTTGCATGGTGAGATAAAAGATCAGGCTTTGCTTAATGTCAAATTAGGCATACTGCTCTTATCATATCGCCTAATTGCATTTAAAAAATGCGTCTGAGATGGAAGATATTTACCGGGTCAGTCCCATACAGACTATTCGAAAATCCAACACTAACGAAAATGCCTTCGACATATTGGGCAGTAACCATCTTATTCCTGCGAGAAAAAAGAGGTTCCTTATTTTCCGATAATAGGATGGTAGCTCTAAGAAGGCATCCGGAGGCGACGAATGTCAGCTTCAACGCTTGGGGCCGCTGTGTAAGGAGAGCATCGGTAAAAGACAAACTCCAAACTACACCATGCTCCTAATTTTGCACCTATCACAACAATTTCGCAAAAAATTTCAAGCATCGTATTAAATTAATTCATAGCATTCTAATCTCATCAGGCACTTGGCTTAGTCCGTAGCTGATCATGAAAAACCGGGTTCAGCTGAGAAGTTAAAAAACAATAATAATAAAAGGCGTAATAAAATTTTTACATAGGCGTGTGTCACCTACTTCAACTAATTATTAATAAAATAGTTGCAGTTTGAACGAAATAATTAGATATTCAACCAAATAGTCGAATCCTCAAACAATCAAGATAAATTCCAAACAGAAAATATAATAGTAGACTTTTCAACGGAAAAGAATGAACTTATAACCAAATCAAGGTGGATTTTCTTATTAGGTTCTATTAATTTAGTTCACATTTGAGCAAAAGAAAACGAGAAAAAAATTAAGTTTCTGCAAAACAAGGGAAAAAGAAGAATTCCTTAAAAAGGGGAAAATAGAGAAAAGAATGTGAAGTCTGAAATATGAAAGTGATTTTCAAATTTATTAAGATATTATTAAAGACTACCATTGTAGCGCTATCTTTCACAAAATTCGCAAACTTTGTTAAAATTTGTCATCAGGGAACGTATTGAACGTTATCTAAGTTTGTAATATTACTTCCACTGCCCTTCTGAAATACCAAAATACTTTAAATTAAATGTACTACTCTCTTTATTGTTGCAGAATTGAGTTTGCAGTTCGAATGTTTACCTAATGGCGACCCTATTCCTGGTGTTCCTCGTTACAGGCCTTGTTCTTTAGACATATTTCATTCACCTGAGAGGCCTCTTCCTCCTGCCGAGACTGCTTCTGTTCCTCCTGCCGAGCCTGCTTCTGTTCCTCCTGACGAGCCTGCTCCTCTTCGTGCCAGGTCCAGGTCTCCTTCTGCCATATTGGGAGCTCCTGATGCCAGGTCCATGGGTCCTCCAGCAAAGCTTCCTTCTTCTGACAAATATGGATGTGGACTTGAACAACTCAAATTCATTCGGCTAATTCCCAAAGCGAATCAGCACCGGATATTCGAACTTCGACGATACACTTTTCCTGTCGATAACCGATTAAGAATGATGGGAAATCGTGTGCTTATGCCAACCCAAGAACAAATTGTTCTATCAACATCTGATGGTGACGTCTTTGCAATATTGGAGAGATATGATATGCTTAGAGGATTCTATACACGTATTCGTGCCAGTACAAAACGTGCGAAAATAAACATGGAAAGCTCCACTGTTACCCCATTGACACGAACAGAAATTGATGAAACTCCTGTAGGTAACCGCCGCCTAATCAATCTAAATTATCAAGTAGTGAATCTATTCCCTGGTGTAAACCATAATGCACTACGGCATTAATTCAAAAAGAAATATAAAACTAAAATGTAATGCTTGCGAACTGAATTCGGATATAAATATTCCATTCAACTGGTCATTATATTAAAAAGTCAATGTACTATGGTACTCAAAGCTTCAATCTTTTGTCAATGCCCCAAACAGTCTTTTTCGGATAGAGATAGAAAAATCTGCATTTGGTTTATGTCTGCAATTGTTTAATTCATTTTACGCGCACTTGAATTAAACATCAGAAAAAATTGATCTTTCACAGCCTAAATTTTCTATCAAGCTCAGGGCTCCATTTTCTGTGTAACTATATGTAAAGATTAAACATCTGAAAGCCCTATAGGCGACTGAAACTCGACGAGACACTTTTGAAAATTCTTGAATTAAAAAAAAAGCTATGTATAGAATCAATAAAAATAATGCAAACGCACTTGAAGGAATATTAATAATCAATTTTCGAACAAAATTCAAAATTGATGCAAGAACGGAAAAGATTGCTTGATTCGAGGCAAATCGATTGATCTATAATATTAATACACTTTATTGAAGATTAGGGAAGCTATGGTAATGCATAATATTTAAAAATACGGGTTTTTATAGTAAAACTTTTTTCTTCAACATAATTCAAAGTTGATACCACAATATAAAAGATTCCTTGGTTCGAGAGGAATCGATTGATCTATAATATCAATACATTTTACTGAAGATTAAGGAAGTTATGCTCATTTATAATATTTGAATCATCTGTTTCAAACAGAAAAACTTTTTTCGTCGACATAATTCAAAGTTGACGCATAAATAGAAAAGATTTTTTGATCATAAATTTTCAAATAGAATAATTCTGACAATTTTTGTGAAGAAATCATAAAGCTGGGAAAGGGTTAGAGTGCGACATAACTTTTCCCTTCCTTTCGCCAGCTCGAAAAATTATCATTTCGAATAAAAAATTTGATTTGTCACTATGGGTACCGCTACACCTTCTTTCCATAATTCTGGCCTACTCTCTCCTTTCCATACTCTATTGCACATTATTCATGCCCACTGCTTCAGTTCCGTCCCCCCATATTTCCTGACTTTTCTTGGAATCTCATCTATACCAGGTGCGTTTCAATCTTTAATTTTTCCTAAGACCTTGACTATTTTTTTCCTTGTTATGTCCTCTTCCTCATATCTTTTCCTATCATATTTTCCTCCTTTTTTAACAGTCCTCTCTACTCCTCGTAGCAAATCCATAAAATATTTTTCTCATTTTACCATCTCAATAGCATGGTTTACTCTCTTCCTTCTTTTTCTCTCCCTATTTACTACCTTCCAAACCTCTTCTTCCATCTTAGCCTTTTCCGCCTCTTCTTCAAACATTTTGTTTTCCACCTCTTTTTTTATCACACATCTGATCATACTCCTTTTTTGTTTTGTTATCTTCTTCGCTACTTTTCCTTCTTCTTGATTTTCTTAATTCCTTTCTCACTTCCTTCTTTCTTCTCTTTACATTCTTCATCTTATCCACTTCTATCCCCTACTTCACTAACTTCTTTTTTGATTGTGCACTCTGATACTCTTTTTATTTCCCCTATCATTATCTCCATCTCCTCGTTTACATTTCTCTCTCCCATTTTAATATTCCTGACCTTCCTTAAAACTGTTATTTTCCTTCCATTGACCATTCCCCTCTTCCTGCTCTATTGTGACTAGTCTTCACTTAAATTCAAATATTCGGACAAAATCTTCAAAAACATAAACTCAAAAATGCACACACTTTTTCTTATTCTTTCTTCATCTTTTTTATATACTACGAGGGACCTGCATGTTTCGAGATCAATTTAGATCTCCTCATGATGGGAATCTTTATAGAAAACTGCGGTTAAATATTTTGGTGTTATGCTTCATGATAATAAGAAACTTAGATATGGAATTTAAATTAATTATTAAGATACTATTTATATTTTTGGTATTTGTGTTGATATTCAATACTTTTTGGGAAATCTTTGTACATACTTTTTATATTTTTTAAACAAAAAAACCCATAGATTCTGAGATAATACTCTTTCTTATAAAAATTTAATTAAATGAAACGCTTGATTATATCTAGAGAGATCTGTTTTTTTTTATAAATTAATTGCATTGTTACCTTCTCTCTTTATAATCAGCATATCCATGAATTCCTCCTATCTTTGATTTCTTTCATTATACAGAACTTTCACATCATGCCAATCAAAGTCATATCCATGTGTAATTTTATGTTTAGAGAGGGAATTTTCCATAGAAAAAAAAGAAATATTTTTCTTTTAAAAATACGAACGTAATGAACAAAAATTAATAAATGCAACACTTTTATAAGAAACCAGAAATATGATTACACTATGAAACAAACATGCTATGCGTTTATTGTTTGTCTCATGCAATATTTCAATAATGAAACATAAATTTAATATTTGTACACAATTTTTGTTATTAATATTCATATATTTTTCATTATTCATTATATATTTTTCATAAATGACCAAAAGTGGTATATCTTAACTTCAGAATTACATTATAATTTTTTTTTCAAAGACAAGCCAACTGTTGAATTTTTGTTAAAAATACCCATTTCCGATGAAAAATACTAACATAACGTAAAGTTATTCAAAATTGTAAGTTTACTTGTTAAAGTCCAATGACTTTTGTTTAAAATAATCAATTTCCGATGAAAAACGCTTAAATACCCCACTAGTTCTTGAAATATTGTAAATATTTTCAAAATCTAATTATGTTTTAATAACAATAGCAGCTTTAGATGAAAAACCTAACATAAAATAACAAAAAATTGCTTTGAACAGTAAATCCTCTTTTAAAAACGCGAGCATGACCTAAAATTGTTCAAAAATTTTGTATCTTTTTTAAAATCCAATAATTTTTTATTAAAAGTAACAATTTCCAGTATAAAACGCCAACAAAACCAACAATTTTACAAAAATTCCGAATTGAATGACTCTGAATAATAATCAGAACATTAATGCGAATCTGGAAAATCTTATGATTTCTTTAATCAGTAATAAAATTAAAAGAATTAATAATTTAAAATTTAATGATTTTGGTATAAAATAACCGTTTACTGTGAAAAACGCTAATATGCCCTGTTCTTGTTCAAATATTGTGAATATTCCTTGAAAGCTAATAATTTTTTATTAACAATAGCAAATTCTAGACGAAAAACGCTTACATAACATACCAAAAAATTAGTTAAGATTGTAAATTCTCTTTTAAAAACGAGCATAACCAAAAATTGTTCACAAATTTTGTATCTTCTTTGAAATCCAATGATTTTTTATTAAAAGTAACGATTTCCAGTATAAAACGCAAAAAAAATTCTACAAAAATCCCGAATTTGATGACTCTGAATAATAATCAGAACAATAATGAGAATCTGAAAAAACTTATGATTTTTTTATTAGAAATACCAATTTTCGCCAAAAAATACATAAATTGACAAAAAATTGTGCGAAATTGTAAATATTCTTTAAAATTGAATGATTTTTGTTTAAAGTAACTGGCTTTCGGTGAAAAACGCTAATATACCCTATCATTGTCAGTTATTGTTCAAATATTGTAAATATTCTTTGAAATCTAATCATTTTTTATTACAATAGAAATAGAAATTTTAGACACAAAATACGTATCGTAACAAAAAATTGTTTAAGATTTTGAATCTTCTTTTAAAAACGCGAACATAACCTAAAATTGTTTAAAATCTTTTTAACTTGTTTCAAATCTAATAATTCTTCAATAAAAGCACCGATTTCCAGGATAAAACTGCAACAAAATCAAAATTGTATGAAAAATCTGAATTTAATGACTGAATCATTATCTGAAAAATAATAAAAGCTGAAAAAATCTCAGGTTTTTTTTATTGCAAATACCAATTTTCTACAAAAAACAATAACATTACATATTAAACCATTATTTTAAATTGTGAATCTTCTTTGAAATTAAATGATTTTTGTTTAAAGTAACTGACTTTCGGTGAAAAACGTTAACATAACCTTAAATTGTTTCAAAATTGCAAATCTTCTTTGAACTCTATATCGGTATTTCCGGTAAAACCCGCTATCTTAACCTAAAATTTTCGACAGAAACACTAACACAATGGGAAATTGTACAAGCTTGTAAATTTTATTATTTTAAACGAAAATCATTGGAATCAAATCTAATTATTTTTGTTTAAAAATGTCAATATCAAATGAAATACCCTAACATAACCTAAAGTTGTTGCAAAATTGTTTACATAATATCCGACAAAAAACACTAAAGCAACATAATAGAAAATTGATCAGAATTGTGAATCTTCTTAGAAATCTAATTTTTGTTTTAAAATACGAGTTTTTTTTTGTGAAAATCGCTAACGTAACCTAAAATTGTTGAAAAATGATGAACCCTCAAAATCTAATAGTATTTGTTTGAAAAAATGTCAATTTCCGGTAAGAAAACGTTAATGAAACCAAAAAAAACGTAAATTTTTGACCAAATTTTAATCTTGGAAATAATATTTTTTATTAAAAATACCAATTTCTGATATAAAACGCTAACATAACCTAACATTTTTTTAAAATTGGGAATTTTAATGATGAGTTTTGTATAAAAACGCTAATTTCTGATGAAAAAAAATTCACGAACCCAAAAATTTTAGAAATTTTAAGTCTTCTTCGAAACTTTCTACAAATCGTCGAAAATTTACTTTTGTATTTTTAGTTTTAAATTTAAAAAAATAGTTGAATTCAACTAAAAACGACGAATTTTCAATCAGAAAATATTTTTCAGTCAATAAGAAAAAATTTAACCAAATTATAATTTGAGGGGGAAACAATTGTGATTAAAAAGTAAAAATTTCAAATAACTATTTTTTTGAAGATTATTTGTTTGTTTTTAAGGTTATATGAATATAAACCTAGAATTCTTGAGAAAATTTAAAAAGATCTTTGAGGATTTCAGATAAGTCGAAAAAGTATCTAGAAAATTTTTAAGAAAGTTTTTTTATTTTACAGGATTATAGCAAATTATGCAAAAAATTCGTGTCAGTTTAAAAGATATTTAGGATTTGTAAAAGTTTTTGAGAAATTAAAAAATATTTTATAAATGTTGGGAAATCTTTTGAAATTTTAAAATATTTTTAATCGCTTCAAAACCTCTAAAATTCCTAAATATCTTTTAAACTGAATCTAATTATTTCTAAATTTTCGAAAAATCTTTGAAAATAAGAAAAATTGCCTTAAAACCTTCCAGATTCTTTTTTAACTATTTTCTACATCTTTTTAAATGTTTTTGAATAATCTCTCAAAATGAATTTCAAACATAAGTCATTTTAATTTCTTCAAAATCTTTTTTCGAAATCTTAAAAGATCTACAGATTTTTTAATCTTTTGAAAACTTCTAAACATCAAATCACTCGAATTTTTTTAAACAATTTTTTAATTCTTTTTTTAAATTTTAGGAAATGATTTAAAATATTTTGAAATTTTCTCTTAAAATTCATTTTTCAAAATAACAATAATTTGTAATCTTCTCAGAAATCTTAAGAAAAATTTGTTATTCCCTTCAAAACTTTCGAACTCCTTAAAAATCTTCTTTTTTAATTCCGAGTAAATTAGGTACATATTAAAAGCTAAATAATATAAAAACTTCGTTATTTTTCAGTTATTCGGACAAAATATATATTTTTTCAATAAAAAATAAGGTACCACAGACTTTCCTTAAGAATTTATCGATTTTTTAATATTTTTTTTTTAAATTATTTTTTAATTGTAGAACAAGCATACCTAAATTTTTTTTTAATAGTAGACATTCTTTCAGTTGATTAAGTAATATTTCCCGAAAGTTTCATGACTTGATAAAGAATTTTTTTTTCAATCTGATAAAAATAGGGGATTATTTTTCTCAGCAGAAGAAATAAATTTCTGATTTCTGGTTTCAAAACTTTAAAATGTTATGTTTTCGGCATAAAAACCTTCATAGCGACCTCTACATTTTTTTATTCAGGCAAAAATAGGAGATCATTTTCTCACTAAAAGGAAGAAATTTCTGTTTCAAGGCTTTAGAAAATTTTAACAAAAAAAAAAAAGGATTTCATGATGCAATCTAGTATATATGGTATATCGAATATTGTCTATATCCATAAATTGAGTATTTCATAAAAAGAGAAAAAAATAATGAATGCTTGATTGGTAACCAAATCATATTAAGTCGAAAATTATAGGGATCTAGGGGAGTAGCTGATGCGTATAGTGCAAATATTAAAACCTTACGATCAGTATCTTCTAAAGAATCTAAAATGGTTTTAGACGAAATATCCGGGACCTTATAATTTGTCTTGAGTATATAAGACCCTGTCTTCTAATTTTATTAGGCAGGTGAACTTAACAATTACAAATTTTAATTCTTTCAGAGGAAAAGGATGTTGGTTTTACGAAAATTAAAAAAAAAATTTTTAAAAAACAATAATTTTTAAGCAAATAATTGAAATTTAAAGCAAAACAGAAAATTTTTTAACCGAAAAAGATATATTCTCAAAGAAAAACATATTAGTCGATATTTCAAACAAAAATGATTTTAATTCTAAATCAAAAACAGTTGAGAAAACGAATTGTTGACAAAATAGTTGAATCCTCAACCAAAAAAGAATATTTACTCAAACAGTTGCATTTTTAACCAAAAAAGATACAATTTTTACCAAAGAGATGAATTTTTGATTTAAAAAACTAATTTCCAACCGAATAATTAACTTTTCAAGAAAAAATAGATGAATCATTAGCCAGAAAAATGAATTTTAAACTAAGTGGTGCCACTTTTATCCAAGTGGTTGAATTTTCAACCAAAAAATCATACGAATTTTCAATAATTCAAATAGTTCAATTTTCAGTTAAAAAAATAATATTCAACCAAAAGAAACGAAAAAAAAAACACAAAAATTAATTTTCTACAAAATAGTAGAATTGTCAAACAAAAGGATTCATTTTCAACTAAAATGATGAATCTTTAACCAAAAAGATTTAATTTTTAAGAAAGCAGTTCAACTTTCAAACAAGAAGTTGAATTTTCAATATAAAAAAGATGAATTCTCAAGGAAAATTTTAAAAGTAGATATTTCAACTAAAAAATATTTCTATACCAAAAGAGTTGAATCTTTATCAAAAAAGTTCGTTTTTTAACCACGAAATATGACTTTTCTACCAAATAAGAATAATTTTCAAGGCAAGGGAAATGAATTTTCTATCCAAAAAGACGAGTGTTTTATAAAAAACAATTAAATTTTGAACAAAATCGAAGGCTTTTCAACTAAAATGATCAATCGTTAACCAAAAAAATGAATTTTGAACAAAATAGTCCCACTTTTAACAAAGTAGCTCCGCTTTCAACTAATTAGTTTCATTTTTAACCAAAAAAGATGCAATTTCTACCAGAAGAGATGAATTTTTAATTTTTAAAAACTATTTTTGAAACAAATTATTGAATTTTTAACAAACAAGAGATTAATCATCAGCGACAAAAATGAATTTTATACAAAGTGGTTTTACTTTCAACAAGCGTAATTGAATTTTCAACAAAAAAGTTAATTTCCTACAAAATAGTAGAATTTTTAACCAAAGAGTTGAATTTTCGAACAGAAAATGAGACTTTTTAACAGAAGAGTGAAATTTTCCACAACGCAATTGAATTAAAAAAAAAAAAACTAATTTTCAACCAAAAAGATTAATTTCCAACCAAGAAGATTAATTTTCTACCAAAAAAGATTAATTTGTAACAAAATACATGAATTTTTAACAAAATATTAAAAGTTTTAAAGACATTTTTTACCTAATAGTTAAATTTTGAACCAAAGAAATGATTTTTCAATCAAAAAGGCGAATTATACACCAAAAAGATTGATATTCTACCGTAAAAGATTAATTTTTAATAAAATATAAGAATTTCCAATCAAATAGCTTAATTTTCAACTGAAGAACATACATTTTCAACCAAACATGAAATAGTTCAATTTTCAGTCCAACGAATGAATTTGTTATAAAATAATAATTACTAACAAAATAGTTTAACTTTCAACAAAAACAAAGATGTTTCAACTAGAATGATGAGTCAGAAAAAAAAGAACATGAATTTTTAACAAAGTAGTTCCACTTTTAACTAATTAGTTGAATTTTTAAACAAAACAAAAATAATTCTTAACAAAAAATGTAATAGTTGATATTTGAACGAAAAAATATTTTAATATAACCAAAAACAGTTGAATTCAGCCAAAAACGACGAATCTTCAAGAAAATAGTTGAATCCTCAACCAAAAAAGAATTATATTTTTCCAAACAGTTCCATTTTCAGCCAAAAAGGTGCAATTTCTACTGAAAGTGATGAATTTTAAATTTGATAAAACTAATTTTTAACGGAATGATTAAATTTACAACAAAACATAAACGAATCATAAGCCAAAGAAATCAATTAAAAAAAAAAATTGGTTCTACTTTCAACAAGTAGTGGAATTTTCAACCAAAAAAGAGAACACGAATTTTTAACGAAAAATATTCAAAAAAGAAGAATAGTCAACAAAACAGTTGAATTTTTGAAAAAAGGGCACTTTTGAACAAAATAGTAAAATTTTCAACAAAATCATTATATTCTCAATTAAAAAATAATAATTTTCAACAGAAAAATCAATTTTCAATCATAAGGATCAATTTGCAACCAAGAAGATTAATTTTATATCAAAAAAGATTAATCTTCAACAAAATACGTGAATTTCCAAACAATTATTAAAATTTATGAAGGAATTATGTACCTAACTAATAGTTAAATTTTCAACCTAAGAAATGAATTTTATACCAAAAATATGAATTACACACCAAGGAGATTAATATTCTACCACAAAGAATGAATTTTCAACAAAATATTTTTGAATAAGGAAGATAAATTTTCAACCAAACATGAAGTAGCTAAATTTTCAGTTGGAAAATATATTTAAAAAAAAATTAACAAAAAATTTAAATTTTGAGAGAAGACACAGGTTTTTCAACTAAAATGATAAATCATTAACCAAACAAAAAATGTAAACAAAGTAGTTCCACTTTTAACAAAATAGTTACACTTTTAACGAAGTGTTTCCACATTAAACTAATAAGTTAATTTTTGTGAACGAAAAGGATGAATTCGTAACAAAAAAATGTAATAGTTGATATTTCAATGTTAAACCAAAAACAGTTCGATTCAACCAAAAAACATTTTTATTTTAAACCAAAAACAGTTGAATTTGACCAAAAAAGAGGAATTTTCAAACAAAACAGTTGAATCCTGAACAAAAAACACATTAATTTTAAACCAAATAGTTGTGATTTTAACCAAAAAAGATACAATTTCTACCAAAAGAGATGAATTTTTATTTTTTTTTTAACTATTTTTGATCAGAATTATTAAATTTTTAACAAGCAAGAGATTAATCATCAGCGAAAAAAAATGAATTTTATACAAAGTGGTTTTACTTTCAACAAGCGTAGTTGAATTTTCAACAAAAAAATAAAACACGATTTTTTAACGAAAAATATAATAGTTGATATTTTAACCCTAAGGATTAAAACTTTGAATGAAAAACATTTGAATTCAATAACAAATACGAATTTTTAACAATTCAGATTGTTTAATTTTCAATTTAAAAAATTAATTTTTTACCAAAGAAAACGAATTTTCAACAGAAAAGTTAATTTCCTACAAAATAGTAGAATTTTTAACCAAAGAGATGAATTTTCAAATAAAATGATGAATGAGGGCTTATTTTCACCACTAATATCTTGAAACTGACGGGAGGATTTCTAAAAATATTTATTGCATTTTTTTTAGCACTCAATAATATTTTAAAAATCGATTTTTCATAGTAAAACTTTTTTCATTAGCATAACTCAAAGTTGATGCAAAAATATAAAAGATTCTTTTGTTCGAGACAAATCGATTGACCTATAATATTAATACATTTTGTCAAAGAGTAGGGAAGTTATGGTAATTTATATATTTTGAAAATCGGTTTTTTATCGTAAAACTTTTTTCATTAACATAATTCAAAGTTGATGCAAGAACAGAAAAGATGTGTTAATTCGAGACGAATCGGTCGACCTATAATATTAATACATTTTATTGAAGAGTAAGGAAGCTATGGTAATGTATGATATTTTAAAATACGGGTTTTTATGGTAAAACTTTTTTCTTCAACATAATCCAAAGTTGATGCAAGAATAAAAAAGATTCCTTGGTTCGATAGGAATCGATGGACCTATAATATGAATACATTTTATCAAAGAGTAAGGAAGTTATGGTCACTTACATTATATTAAAAAACGATTTTTATAGTAAAAATGTTCTCATTCTCATAATGTAAAGTTGATGCAAGAATAGAAAAGTTGTGTTGATTCCAGACGAATCGATTGACCTATAATATTGATACGTTTTATTGGAGAGTAAGGAAGCTATGGTAATGCAGAATATTTGGAAACACGGTTTTTTATAGTAAAACTTTTTTCACTAACATAATTCAAAATTGATGCAAGAACGGAAAAGTTTTCTTGATTCGATGCAAATCGATTGATCTATAATATTAATACACTTTATTGAAGATTCATGAAGTTATGCTCATTTATAGTATTTGAATCATCTGTCACTCAGAGAAAAAGTTGTTTTGAAACAAGAGCATCGTCCTCTTGCTTGTTCTGTTTTGAACGACGTGAATATATTTTTGACACAAATATAATTATTTGGCTGCAAGATTGGGTGAAGAAAAATTTAATAAGGATTCAATAAGAATTTATTAAGGAACATTTTTGCTGAAAAAGGATTCCTGTTGAGACAAATGAAAATCCTCTCAGCCTTAAATTCAAGAGGAAATTCCATTTACGTCAAAAAACATCCTTTTGTCACAAGAAAACATTTCTCTGAGTGGTTTCAAACAGAAAAACTTTTTTCATCGACATAATTCAAACTCATTGATCATAAAGAAATAATAAAGCTGGGAAAGGGATAGAGTGCGAAAGAAGTTTTCCCTTTCCTTTTCCAGCTCGAAAAATTATCATTTCGAGTACAAAATTTGATTTGTCTGATTTGTCTTGGTATTTAAAAAATTTTTGTATTATTTTGTTATTTTGTATTCTTTGTAAATTTCTATTTTTAAATTGATCAAAATAAAGACTTCAGTTTGTCTATTATTGAAAAAAATAACTAATGCTTCCTCTATGAGGAAGCAAATACGTTTGCTAACGGAAAGCAAAGTGCTCGTGAAATGAGCACCATACAATTATAAATACAAACAAAGTGGAAACACTCGAGATCGAATTCACAGCTAGTTTATTATATTCTTCTTTGATATTGCACAGAATTGTATAATATTTTACCAGAAGACGCAAAATGATCTATTTATTCATGCTAATATGAAAACTCAAAATCGAAAAGAATGACTCAGAGCTGTATTCGAACAAGACGCGAGTTGGAGCTGTATACGGACTGAAACAGAACTGGAGCTCTCGGCAATGGAGCCGTCGATATATTATTTCCGATATCGGTATCAATTCACTTCTTACTGGAGTCTCAACGAGGTGAGACGTGCTTGTGCTCTCCTAGATTCACCTGTCATTCAAGACAGAAATTTGAATTGGATACGCGCCATTCAAGGGACGCCACTCATAAAGGATTCTCTTCCATCATTCAAGCTTGTGTCAATGAAACTACCCTAATTGATTAGAATTCGTATAATTAGACATGGGTTATGGGATTTTTCAAATTGGTGTTGCAATTTTTATTTTAACGACTCTGAACTTTATCTTCCGATAAATACCTGGTTGTGCATGGTTGGATCGATGAAAATTTAATTCTGATTGAAAACACACGTTTTATTCAGAATTAATTTTTCATCGTAACGACTTTCAACTTTATCTGAGGATAAAGACCTCGTTCTGCGAGAACATTAAGATGTATAAAATTGAATGGGAGTTTTTAATGACTTCAAAAATTCAGAGCCACAACGCAACTCGTGATGACTTTGAAATTTATCTTATGATAAAGACCTCGTTGTGGGAAGAAAGTTTTGGTTCTTGATTTTGTATTGAAGGAGAATTCAATTTGTCATATCCTATGAGAAGGATTTCCTAAATAATGTAAAATCATGATTAAAATTACTCAATGATCTCTCCCTTGAGTGAATCCACAATCCATAATTTTTATGCTAGAAGAAGAGGAATTCATCTAACATTAAAGTTTCTTTATTAATCCATTTTAATTGTAACACAGGGCTAGTTTTGATGTCTTACTAGTATTGGAATCAACATGTATTGTTGGTTACAATTTAATTAAAAGGAGACAGTAAATGCAAATTGAACGGATTTTTCTGTGATATACAATATATCACTGAAATAAGTTTGAAATACTTTTACTAAAACTTCATATAATTATTAGTGAATTCGGCATCTTCATTAAAATCAGCAAAATGCACTGATAATTAAACTCAGAATATTTATATATCCAAAATTAATCTCTGGTTAGAAAAAGGATAATGCTACAAACCCAATTATGTGAAAATGACCCATATACAGTGGTTGAAGAAGGGTAGGGTGGAAGGTTGCCCTTTAAATTCGTGCGAGGGCCCTTATTTGTTCAAGATATAATTATCGACTTGTGACTTGATGTAATTTGAGGAGTAGTACGTGCACGTCAACAACGTGTCGCGATTATGTCGAATTGGGACGTACTGAATGCAACACGCCTCGATGGAGCATCCGATTCGATAACCAATTACGGACTACATGACGTCCACCATGTCGTACCTCCATCAAGGACGACGTGCCTTGTCGAGAAGACACACTGTTCTTCTTCTTACCCCTTTTGTCTTGAGAGGACATCGACATTCTACCGATTGTTGCCGTTCCTTTGAGTCTGGTGGACATAATATGTCCGAAATTGTCCAATATCCAATACCTTGTGTTTCGGTATATTAGTAGCTACAGTCCTTTATATATTTCAAATTCGCCAGTTGATAAAAAAGCTGATAAAAGTTTGAATCAACCCACTGCCCGAAATTCGGTTTCATAACAAATGATAATGCAAACCTAAAGTTAGTTCAATACATAAAGACATGAGAATGGACAACTGGATAAGGACCAAAAATGAAATTTTACGGGATGAACAAAAAAAGTTTTGAACCTCAGGTATTCAACAGTGCTCTGCATAAGAATTTGCAACAAAAAAGTTGGATCATCAACTGAAAAGATAAATTTTCAACAAAACGTTTGACTTTTCAACCAAGAAGGATAATTTGAAACAAATTGTTTAATTTTTAACAAGGAAGATCAAGTTTCAAGTAAGTTGAATTTTCAAACAAAGAAAGAATGAATACATTTTCAACTGAGAAGATTAATTTTCTACCAAAAAAGACGACTTTACGACATACTACATGAATTTTCAGCTTTTAAAATGAGCCGGTGAAATCTCACTGGTTGAAACAGCCAGAAGTGTGTCACTGGCAATCAGTGAGAATTCACTGGTTCACTCAGTGAAATTCCGGCACTGGTTTAATCAGTGAGGTTCACTGGTTTCTCATTACCAGTAGTCATCTGGTCGTACGCCTTGTCGTCTGTCAGCTGGTTAGGTATGACACTTATCATTCATCACTATTATGGTAACAGTTGCAAAATTATTATTTTTTCAAACCGCACTTTACTCTCACAACAATAAATGAATGCTGGGCTGCCATATAATGGGATATAATATTTTGCGCCTAATTGTAGGAAGGCCCGTCATTATGTCCAGGCGTCAAATATTTATGATACAAACACTATTACACAAAAGGAGGTTCATGTCAAGCCCGCGTGAAGCGCTATATCACTGGTTCAATCTATCATATGGTGTCACTGGTATATTCAGTAACGCTATTTTAGTTGAGTCACTTACTGATTCACCCAGTGGTGTAGTCAAGGCCCAGCGGGGTCTAGTGACGCTAGGCCACCTTTTTTCCTTAATTGAGCTATTTCAATGGTTTTTTTTTTATTATTATACCATTAAACTATATCCCTTTCGGGGTAAACTCTAACTCATTAGGTTCTAGTCCTGTTATGACACTAAGGATTGAGTAGATATTTATAGGAAAGGGAGAAGAATGTATACACTGTTAAAAATGCGGAGTTAAATTCAACTCCGAAACATACCCTATAAAAGTCCCACCGTTTCGAGTAAACGGCAAGCGGAGTAGAAGAAGACGAGTTAAATTGTAACTCTTGGAAAAGAACTCCCTATAACTGCACTGTCCGGAGTTATTTCAATCAACTCCCTTCTGACCCTATAGTTGTCCCACGACACAATCAGGAGTTGATTTTAAGGAGGAAATGTCGCTAAAAAGGAACGCTGAAGGGAGTATTCACTATTGAGAAATAAACTTCAGTACTCAGAATAGATTTGATGGCAAAAATATTAATTATTGTTCTCTGTAAACCTAAATTCCTTAAATTAATTAATTTAAGCAACTCTAATTAGACAAGGAAATTAAAAAATTGATAATGAATGAATTTTCTGTTATAAAAAAGTTTATATGATTGTCCAATTATAAAGTTGCGTAACTCATCAATTAATTTAAGAAATTCAGGTTTACAGGAAACACTAATTAATATTTTTAACATTAGAGCTATTCAAAGTACTAAAGTATATTTTTGGTCGTACGTTAGTAAATGAAAATACATTTTCTAATTTATAAAGCGAAGAATATATTTTAGGAATTTGTACACTGTCTTATACAAACGCAATCTTTAAGTTGAATATAAAAAGCCGAATTTCTATTTCGAGGCGGGCAGGCTGACTAACCTCCAGTAAATTTGTTTACATCTGTAACTTCATAATTTTTTTCCTGAAATCGGGGAAGAAACGCCTAATTTCTTGAAAAACTACTAATTTTGTCGGCAATAAAGTTTGCGACTTGAAATTAGTCAGCCTGTACAGTTTGAACTGGATTCGGTATTTGGTACTTCAAAATACAATACAAATATATTATTATACATTTTTCTTGTAAAAAAGTAATTATACTGTAAAATGTATTATAGCTGCAATATATATATATATATATATATATATATATATATATATGGGAATCTAACCTATTATAACTTTTATAAGATATAATCGTTACAATTTTCCCTTCACACGTATTCTAGTCCCTTTTCATGTTATGAATATCTGATACTTTGGTACAGTAAAACTATCAACAATGTTCCCGTAACTATAGTGCAATTCGTAAGCAGGTACATGACTCAAGTTCTGCAAATTAACTAAAAAGAAAACGTCTTTATAATCTTCATCGACCTCCACAGAATAGGCATGATAAGTTTCGCAGTAGTATCGACTTTTCCATTTTTTACAAATTGCATAAGGATCTGAATTGTGTACAAAAATCTGATCAATTTTCATGAAAATTGGCATTTCAGACACATCATCTATCCCGTATACAATTAAAAACCCTAGCCTATATAAATTTCTATAATGGATTTGATTTGTCACAATTATTTGAGCTTTTGGACTCAATTTAATGCTAGTTGACTCTTCGATATTGCAGTCTTTGATTAAATCACAGTAGTTCATAACTTTACCAGAGGTTACTTCAAGCTGTTCCTCTAAACTTTTGTACTTTAACTTCCAGTGGTAGTACATAAATCTTTGATGTTGTTCAGTGAATGTTTTACAAATATTTATAAAGTTATGATAACTATTACCTAAATTTTTAGAATAAGTGTGCTTAGCTTCAAATCGCATCGCCCATAGAAAGACCAATGGGCCCATTTTCTGAATTATCGTAGGGTAGTGGATCATGAAATTATGCTTTGAGATTAAAGTTCTTTGGAATTCTACTTGAAAAGCTGAATGATGTTCTTCTATTAAAAGTTTTAGCTGTGCGAGCATTCCCTCGGAAATCACAGGTGAAAAAATAATGTTCATAATATAAAAAAGTAACTCTAGAACTCTCCATTTTTTCATTACTATATCGTAAGAGGGATGTGATGGATGTAAAATTTCACCTATAATAAGAGGTAAAAAGCGCAAAAGGCACCAATTCTTTGCAGCTCGTTCCCCAATTAAGCAACCAGCTTTTTCTAATGGAACCGGACTTGGCTTATCACTTTTGTCTATGAAGCCATAAGAGAATGATGCGATTCGATTGTTGAGTTGTTCTAAGGTTATTAATTTCAAATCAATGATGATGAAACTAAGAAATAATTTAATTTCAAATGGTCCCACACTCTCTAAAACATCATGCATTACATCTGCACTAATGCTTTCAAAAAAATCGAAGTACTTTAGTTCATCCAGGTTTGATTTGCGTTTTATTCCAAGAACTTTCTTTCCCTTTTTAAGTTCTTCACAATGTTTCCGATAAGTACTACTATCGCGAAGAAGATTTTTATCTTCAACTAGCATAGTCTGTGCTTGCTGTTTTGTAGCCGTGCAAATCCGGCAAGAGTGTTCTACAGAAAATGACTCTGACAAACCCAATAAGACATTTCCACCTAAGTTATCAAAACTTAGAACAGCAATTTTTCCTTTTACAATGCGGTCAAATACTTTTATTCCCTCTGTTTTAAAAATTTTTACATCTTCTAACAGCGGTTCTAAAATTTTATCAAAACCGAAGACCTTGAAGTCTTGAACGTAAAACAATGCTACTAAATGAATGTTTTGCAACTTTGAATTCAAGTGAGGAGGTAGATTTCTTATAACGAAGTAAATTGCCCCTATTTTATGAACTATTGTTTTGCTTCCAACAGGATTAACTGTTTCAAAGTCATCATAGAATAATTGAATAATGATAGCATCAATGAATTGTGCCAAAAGTTGATTGAAAGTAACATACGAACCATCATATATATCTTTCATCAAAGTTTCATCACTTTTGTGTGTAGACTGAATCCATTTCCATACGTCGGCATTGCTTAGAATAAACTTCAAATTTTCTAAAATGGACACATACATACATGTACTGGAACATTTTTATATGTCTGACTTTCCTTATCGTAAACCTGGTCATATCGGGGTCCCAAATTTTTTTCTACAGGCCAACGGATTTATTAAATAGTCTATGTCTCCAGTATGTAGACTTAAGTGAAGCTAAAGTCAATTCCGCTTGTTTAATGTAATTTTTTAAACTTTCACAATAGTTTAAGTTTTCTTTTTTCAGTAGTTTGTTAAGGTTATCAAATACGTCGGTCACTATTTCTGTGGTACTCTCAACAATAGTTTGTACAGTTGATTTCGGTATTGAGCTGGCTTCTAAGCCCAAAAAAGATGTTTTCATTAAATTCCCAGTACTATTATCATTAATGCTATGTAATGAATAATTATCGGGTAAATTTTTGTTATCATCAGAATCATTTGAAGACTCTTCTGAGTCAGAAAAATTGTCACTAGAATGAAACTGGCTACTATCTGGATTTTGAGCATTTTTATCCATTGGTTGTTCATCTGAATCGATGCAATTTGAAGCTTCAGTAATTTCACTTGAGGTTTTCTCATTGTGATATGACGAATTGTCATCTTACGACTGAATTTGAAGCAAATGGTCTAACATATGTTTTCGGAAACCACTGTATGTTTTATAAACTAAAAAAATCTGCCCGCTTCGCGGGCACATTCTCATAGCGCGCTTCGCGCGCGGCTCGCTTCGCTCGCAAGTTTCAGCGCGCCTAGTGCGCGCACCTGTTGGATCTCGCGCTTCGCGCTCGATTGGGTATTCATCTCGCGCTTCGCGCTCGTTTATATGTTTATCTCGCGCTTCGCGCTCGATATTGTATTCACCTCGCGCTGCGCGCTCGGACACATTTGTCGTCTAGGTTTTCACACTTCGTGTCCTCGCTAGTGCACGCTTCGCGGGCTAATACTCTCTTAAAGCTTCATCGTTATGACCTGCTTTTGGTTTAATTATGTCAGTTATACATAAAAAGAAGAACTAATTTACTTAAGGTTCTATCGACCTTAAGGAACACATTCTCATCACGACACTCGCGCTTCGCGCTCGATATTTCGTTTGATCATCATGTGAACCTCGCGCTTCACGCTCGTTTCTGTTCATCGTATAATAGAAACCCAAAAGTATGCAACGACCATATGTTATGTTCAATCTTCTTCAGATAAAAATGACTAAAGTTGTATTTGATTTAAAATGAAGAAGGTAATTCCTTTACTTTAGCGTATATTTCCGTATCTTTATAATAAATCCTACAATCAGAAAGATTTTTTTCCAACTATCTGAAAAGGGGAGAAAAGAAGTATTTAAGTCGTTTTTGGAACATATATCTTGCTTTTTCATTCATAATCAAACCGACCCCTTGACTACCATGTGATTCCCTATCTACTCCTAACCATATTTCAAAACCGCTTTTCAACACCCCATTTTCTATGTTTCTACTTTCGCATCCCTTTTTCTTTGTCTCAGGTACACATAAAATATCTAGTTTCCTAGCATGCATAGTTTCTCGTAGTTCTCTTACTTTAAGATCATTCACTCCTCTAGCATTACAAACACCCAGTCTCCATTCATCGCCTGAAACTCAAACTTTACGTTTACCGTGTGTATGCATTTAGTCAATCAAAGTTTCAGTCCAGTCCGAGGCTACTTTATTGTTTGTAGTGTTCATGTTTAGATTGTACACCCAACTACCACCTTTATGCGCGAAATTTGTTTTGCGAGTTGAAATCATGTCCAAGTCAAGTAGTGATTCACCGTATAGTGGAGAGTCCAGCTCTAACGTCAGTCCCACGAAAACTTCTGTCACGGGGGGGGGGGG
>CAKNYM010048605.1:47690-83593 GCA_932195095.1 Andricus curvator
AAATTGGACTCTGACAAAAAGTGCCATAGTGGTTTCTTTCGCAATTTTTCCCGTAGAATCAGTTGCCGCTATTAGTTTTTCGAAATAAACAATTTATAAACAATTGCAAACGTCAAAAGAAAAAATGGGGGTAATTTTTTTTTGGCTACGCCATTGATGCAGTAGTTAGTTTGAGGCTATCTCGGCCAGATTCGGCTTGGGATACAACGGGTTTGGTATCACTCGTACAGGTTGAAATTGTTTATAACGATTTTACACCAATAAATTGGACTCTGACAAAAAGTGCCATAGAGGTTTCTTTCGCAATTTTTCCCGTAGAATCAATTGCCGCTATTAGTTTTTCGAAATAAAGAAATTTTTGGTAATTTGTTTAAATAACTTTTTATAAACAATTTCAAACGTCAAAAGAAAAAACAGGGGTAATTTTTTTTTTGGCTACGCCAGTGATGCAGTAGTTAGTTTGAGGCTATCTCGGCTAGATTCGGCTTGGGTTTTAATGGGTTTTAAAATAAAAAGTCTGCAAACTTCAGGTTTATGAGAAATGTAAGGTTATCTAAATAATATATTCAATAATAATAATAATCCATGTAAGAAAAGTGTCCAGCATTTTGATGTACAAAATGTAATTTGTAGATTTTTGAAGATTTTAAAAATGAAGAAGTTTTTTAAGAATTTTAACAGGTTTCAAAATAATAAAAATGTCTTAAAATTCCTGGGAAAATTTGAACTGATTCTTAATTTTAAACAAAAAATTTTAAGAGAAAATTGACAAAGATTTCAAAACATTTTCAATTATTTCTTAAAATTTCGAAAAAGAATATGGACGATATTAAACGCAAATTTTTCAATTAACAAGATAACAAAGATTTATAAAAAATCCGATCAAGTTTAGTAAACATTTAGAAGTTTCAAAAAGATTCAATATTAATTTAAAACTTGAAAACATTTCAAAAAGGTTAGAAGAAACGTACATTTTTTATTATTTTGGAACAAAAATTTCTTGAAATTTCTGGCAAAATTTGAACTGACTTTTTATTTTGAAAAATAAATTTTAAGAGAAAATTGAAAAATATTTCAAAACATTTTTAATTATTTTCTAAAATTTCGAAAAAAAATGTGGACGATTTTGAAGCAAAAATGTTCAATTAGAAAGATTACAAAGTTTCATATAAAATTCGAGTAAGTTAAAGAGATATTCAGGAGTTTTAAAAATATTCAAAATTAATTTAAAACTTAAAAAGATATTTTTAAACTTAAAAAAATGTACATTTTTGAATATTTGTAAAGAAAAATTTTAAAGCCTCTTAAGGGATCGTCCATATATTACGTAAGACGTTTTTCTTTTGTTTATATCGTTGTGTCCTTTTCAACTTCACATCAATTTTATTCTTGTCTTTATTTAAACAAAAGAAAAACGCATTTTGAACAGTTTCACGATAATACAAAATATTTCTTAAAATTCATGGAGTAATTTAAACTCAATTTTTATTTTGAAAAATTTATTTTAAAACAATATTAAAAAAGACTTTAAAACATTAAAAAAAATTTCCAAAATTGTCAAAACAGAACCTGGAAGATTTGAAGTCATCTTTTTTAATTTAAGAATTTTAAGAGATTTGTTGAAAAAATGCAATTAATCTCAAAAGATATTTAGAAGGTTTAAATTTTTTGGACAGGATTAAAAGATAATTTGACATTTGAAAAGACTACAACAATTTTTTTTAATGAAAATTTTTGAAGATTTCGATAAAATTTTCGAAGCTTTTTAAGAAGTTTGAAAGGCCTTAAGAAGATAAAAAAGTTTTCTTGAGATTCCTGGGAAAAAATTATGAGAAATATGAGGTTATTTAAATATACTATGTTTAATAATAAAAATAATCAATGGAAACATTTCAGTGCATATTTAGGTAGAATTAATGCCTACTAATATATATTAATAATAATAATAAGAATATTCAATTTAATTGAAAAAGCAAGGTAGATGAATTTTTAACCAAATAGCTAAATTTTCGACCAAAAGGATTGATTTTATGCCAAAAAAGACGATTTTTTAACAAAATATATGAATCCTCAACCAGATAGTTTAATTTTCAACTATAAAAGACAAATTATCAACTTATAGTTGAATTTTGAATCAATAAAAATCAATTTATTTTGAACCAAAAATGGAATAGTTCATCTGTCAGTAAAAAATACTATTTTGAACCGAAATGATGAATTTTCAACCAAGATTATGAATCCTTATCTGGAATAGTTGAATTTTAAGCAAAAAAGATGAATTTTTAACTAAAATGATCAACCTTTAACTGGAATAGTTGAATTTTCAACCAAGAAGATTAAAATCTACCAAAAAATATGAATCTTTGACTAGAATATTTCAATTTTCAACCGGAGTGATTAATTTTCACACAAGAAGATTAATTTCTACTAAAACAGACGAATTTTCAACTGAAGACATGAATTTTTAACTAAAATGATGGAATAATCAACTGAAATAGTTACATTTTCAGTTAAAAAAAATTAATTTTCAAGAAAAAACAACAATTTTTTAACAAAATAGGTAAAGTTTCAAATAGTTTCAAATATTTCGAATTTTCAACAAAATATCTTATTTTTTGACCAAGGAGATAAATTTTCAATTACAATTATGAATCATTTACCAAAAAAATTAATTTGTAACAAAAGAGTTTAACTTTGAACCAAGTAATTAAATATCCATTCCAAAAAGAGGAATTCTGAACAAAAAATGCAGTATTCGATATTTTAATCAAAAATTATTTCAATTTTTAATAAAAAAAATCTGCCCGCTTCGCGGGCACATTCTCATCGCGCGCCTAGGGCGCGCACCTGTTGGATCTCGCGCTTCGCGCTCGATTAGGTATTCATCTCGCGCTTCGCGCTCGATTATATGTTTATCTCGCGCTTCGCGCTCGATATTGTATTCACCTCGCGCTGCGCGCTCGGACACATTTGTCGTCTAGGTTTTCACACTTCGTGTGCTCGCTATTGCGCGCTTCGCAGGCTAATACTCTCTTAGTAAGCTTCATCGTTATGACCTGCTTTTGGTTTAATTATGTCAGTTTTACATAAAAATAAGAACTAATTTACTTAAGGTTCTATCGACCTTAAGGAACACATTCTAATCACGACACTCGCGCTTCGCGCTCGATATTTGGTATGATCATCATGTGAACCTCGCGCTTCACGCTCGTTTCTGTTCATCGTATAATTGAAACCCAAAAGTTTGAGCGCGCTTGCTGCGCGCAATTTGGTCGTCGCGCTTCGCAACGACCATATGTTATGTTCAATGTTCTTCAGATAAAAATGACTAAAGTTGTATTTGATTTAAAATGAAGAAGGTAATTCCTTTACTTCAGCGTACATTTCCGTATCTTTATAATAAATCCTACAATCAGAAAGATTTTTTTCCAACTATTCCACCGAGCAAGTCACGCCTACCCCGAAAGGGAAATGGCTTAAAATCGTATAATAATCTGAAAAGGAGAGAAAAAAAGTATTTAAGTCGTTTTTGGAACATATATCTTGCTTTTTCATTCATAATCAAACCGACCCCTTGACTACCATGTGATTCCCTATCTACTCCTGACCATATTTCAAAACCTCAATCAAAGTTTCAGTCCATTCCGAGGCTACTTTATTGTTTGTATTATTCATGTTTAGATTGTACACCCAACTACCACCTTTATGCGCGAAATTTGTTTTGCGAGTCGAAATCATGCCCAAGTTAAGTAGTGATTCGTCGTATAGTGGAGCGTCCAGTTCTTACGTCAGTCCCACCAAAACTTCTGTTACGGGGGGAGGGGGGCGGGCGAGGACAAGGAATGGAAACCGAGAGAGTCGCAATTAGTTGATGTTTTATACTGAGAAGGTCACCAGCCTTCAGCAGCGTTGTATTAGATAGGAGTTCATATGTTTCCATCTGCGCATTCCCGGCCCACCTCTAAACGAGGAACCAATAACTCTTTTTTTTTTTTTAATACATATATATTCATTTCGTCTACTTGGAACATAGTTCTTGAAATATAAATGTAATAGTCGAATTTTTTCACAGAAATTATTTTAGTAAACAAAGATCAAAACGCATTCTGAAATAAAAGTCAGATTTTCAGTCAGAATAAATTGTTTGAATTATTATTATATTTTATTGTTTCAATCGTTAGAAATAGTATTGAGAACATAAAAACAATGAAATCTTGTGAAAAAACACACCCGAGATGAAAAATAAAGTAAATAAGCAAAGTTTTGATGAGAATGTGCCCGCTTATCGGGCCGATTTTTTCACTGTTAATGTTATTTTTTACAAATAAAACAAAAACTACACATCCTATCAAAAAGTGACCCATGAGAAATTTGTAGATCTTTTTTGAATGCACAATTTTATTCCCGTCATGATTTGTCGTATCTAGCATAGTTTGACCGTAAAATTGATTTTTTTGATTTTTCATTATTTCTTGTGCAATAAAAATATGAATTTTCGATTTTTCAAGAAAATTCAAAAAGTCGTTATGATAATCTTGTAGGCCGTGCAAAAAGAAACACTTTTCCTATCCTGACTTTTTTTCGTATCGTCCGTTGTTTGGCCGAAAATGTTACTTTTCTTTTTTTGGGGGCGATTTTGAATATGCTGTAACTCGGACAATTTTCTTTTTATCAAAAAAAGTCGTGAGGATAAATTGTTTGAATTTTCAAGTACTATAAGCGGCCTCACATATAATTTTAAAATTTAGAAAAAAATGGTCTAAAAAATTTTGAAAATGCTTTAACTTTTTGAATTTTCATCCAAAATGGCTGGTTAACGAACTCGATCTTTTTTTTTTGCCCCCTGAAACTGTGTACGAAAGCGCAACCCAATCCGATTAGTCTTTCAAAAGTTATCCGATATACAGACGACGACGACGACGACGACGACGACGACGACGACGACAACGACAACGACGGACAGACAGACACCGACGTAAAAACTATTTTTTCTGACTCAGGGGGCCTCAAAACGTCGACATTTGATGGAATCCGCGAAAGTCATTTTTCACATAAAACCAATACTTTCTCATTATGATGAGAATGTAAAAAGTTGAATTCATCCAAAAAGACGACTTTTTAACGTAAGTTGAATTTTAAACTAATGAAGATCTTTCAGTCAAGAGAAAGAAAAAATTGCTAAAAAACTGTTCAATTTTCAAGCAAAAAGATCAATTTTCGACAAAGAAGATTAATTGTCTACCAAAAACAACGAATTTCTAGAAAATACATCAATTTTCAACATCTAAAATTAATTAAAAAAATTGATTTCAAACAAAAAAAAAACGAATTTCCAACAGAATGGTTAATTACAGTAATATAAAGCTGCTGTAACAAATAATGTTTTTTATTTCTCAAAATTGTTATTCTTGATCCAAAAAATTTAATATCTTTCCCAAAATTCTAAAAACATGCATGCGCGCGCGTAACGCGCTTTTGCTACTTGTCCAATTATTAAAAAGCGCATGGCGCCATTTTCGATTATTTCTTGAACCATCTCGAAATTACTCGAAACAATTTGAAACTATTGTTGTCGGGAAACCCGCGTTTATGATTGGATGAAGCTGTCGTTCCTTTTTTTCCGTTTAAAATAAAAAATCTGCAAACTTCAGGCTTATGAGAAATTCAAGGTTATCTGAGTAATATATTCAATAACAATAATAATGAATGGAACAAAGGTGTCCAGCACTCTGATATAAAAAATGTAATGTGTAGATTTTTAAAGATTGATAAAAAAGAAGCTTTTTGAGAATTTCAAAATGTTTCAAGAGAATGAAAATATTTGTCAAAATTCCTGGGAATATTCAAACTGATTGTTTAATTAAAATAATAACTTCTTAGACAAAATTGACAAAGATTTCAAAACATTTTTAATTATTTCCTAAAATTTCTAAAAAGAATATGGACGATTTTTAGCAAAAATGTCCAGTTAGCAAGATTACAAAGTTTTATAATAAATTCTGTCAAGTTTAAAAGACATTTAGAAGTTTTAAAAAGATTCGAAATTAATTGAAAACTTGAAAATATTTTTGAAAAGTTAGAGAAAACTTACATTTGTGAATATTTGGAAATGAAAATTTTTAAGCTTCTTAAGCATTTTTAAAGATTTCACAATAAAAAATTGCTTAAAATTCCTGGAAAAAGTTATATTCATTTTTCTTTTGAAAAATGAATTTTAAGGGAAAATTTACAAAGATTTCAAAAGAATTCTAAAATTGTCCCAACAGAATCTGGTAGATTTCGAATTATTTCAAAAGATATTCAGAAGGTTTAAATGTTTTGGAAATTATTAAAAAATAATTTGAAATTTGAAAAGATTTGCAAAAATTCAGAACAAAATATACATTTTTGGAAATTTCGAAAAAATTGGCGAAGCATTTTATGAAGTTTGAAAGGCTTCAAGAAAACAAAAAACTTTTCTTGAGATTCCTAGGACAATTTTAAATGTTTTTTCATCATGAAAAATTAATAAAAAAAAAATTTTAACAGTTCTCAAAAGATTTCTACAAATGTCGAATAAAATCTGGAAGATTTTAGGGCAATTTTTTTAATATTAAAATATTTTTCAAAATTTTAGGAATAATTCGAGTCAGTTTAAAAGATATTTATTTTAAAAACTTCTAAAAGTCCTAAATATCTTTTGAACTGACTCAAATTTTTCCGAAAATTTTGCAAAATCCTGGAAAATAAAAAATTAAAATATACTTTTTGACATATCTAAAATCTTCAAAAATCTTTCTGAATTTTCTCAGAGAATCTATAAGAAATTTTTATTTTGTATTTAAAATCCGTTTTTTTCGGTTCAAAAATTAATCTGTTTTGGTTGAGAATTCCACTATTTTGTTGGAAATTCGTCTTTTTCGCTTGAAAATGCAAATGATTGAAAATTTATTTTTTTTTTGTCCAAGGATTTAACTACTTCTTTAAAAAATAATTTTTTTTTATATCAAAGATGCATCATTTTAATTAAAAATTCATCATTTTGATTGAACATTCACTCCTTTAGTTGACAAAATTGATTTTCTTGGTAGAAAATTCATCTATTTCGTTTAAAATTCATATTTTAGTGTTAAAACATTTCAATTTTTACTATAAAATTTGCCTCTTCCGGAAAAAATGTTTTCTTTTTTAGTTAAAAATGCAACTGATAAATTTTCTTTTTTTGGCTGAGGATTTAGCTATTTTGTTACAAATTTTTTTGTTTTAGTATAAATTCAACTGTTTTTTTATTTAAAATAAAAGTATTTTAATTTTATTTATGTTATCTGAATAATATATTCAATAATTAAATAATAATAATCAATGGAACAAACGTCTTTAGCACTTTTAAATACAAAATTTAATGTTTTACGTTTAAGAAATTTAACATGGAATCGAAGTAGTCAACGTTAGTTAAAAGACTTTTAAAATAGAATCTTAAAGAAAAATACATAGAATATCATATTACCTTAAGAATACGAAAGGTCCAATTTTTGAAAACGCTGATAAGTTTGTGATATTATTTTTTGGATGAAAAATATTTTTTTCATAAACTTGATCAAAATTTGATACTAGATTTTCAATATTTAAATTAACCCATGTAAAGTTGATACAATGTACAATATACATATATATTTTATTTATTTAAATAGTTTAAATCTTGAAAATTCAATATTTTCGCATATTAGCGATATGAAGTCTTTACAGTTTTTGTAGATTTGTTAAAACTAGAAAGTTTCAGCTTAATCAATTCCGATAATAATTTTCAGAGGCCGAAAAGATTTAAAAAAATTTTAAGTAGATAAGTCAAAAAGTACTTTTTTCTCTACTTATTAAATTAGTAAGTTTAATAATAATGTGAGAGGTTTCTTTTGCAACTTTTAAAATAAATAGGTTTTTTAACTTATTTTAATCCATTAACTTTTCGAAAATTTAAGTAACTGGATAAACTATTTCGAATATTCCAACAGAAAAAATGAACTAAAAATTTTAACAATTAAAAAGTAAATGAATTTTAATTACATAAAATTAAGCATCTCATTCCAGATTTCGAAAGACAAACATGCGCGGGCGTAGCGCGCTTTTGCTACTTGTCCAATTATTAAAAAGCGCATGGCGCCATTTTCGATTATTTCTCGAACCATCTTGAAATTACTCGAAACAATTTGAAACTATTGTTGTCGGGAAACCCGTGTTCGTGACTGGATGAAGCTTTAATGGTTTTTTTTTTTCATTTAAAACAAAGAGTCTGCAAACTTCAGGATTATGAGAAATGTAAGGTTGTCTAAATAATATATATTCAATAATAATAATCAATGTATTTGCAAGATTTTAAAAATGAAGAAGCTTTTTAAGAATTTTAAAAGGTTTCAAAATAATAAAAAAAATTTCTTAAAATTCCTGGGAAAATGTAAACTGATTTTTTATTTTGAAAATAAAGTTTAAGAGAAAACTGACAAAGATTTCAAAAGATTTTTAATTATTTTATAAAATTTCGAAAAAGAATGGGAAAGATTTTCAAGCAAAATCTTTCAATTAGCAAGATTATAAAGATTTATCAAAAATGCGAGTAAGTTGAAGACATTTCGAAATTTTGAAAAGTTTAAAAAAATTTACATTTTTGACTATTTGGAAAAGAATTTGAAGCTTCTTAAGAATTTTGAAAGGATTCACGATGACAAAAAAAATTTCTTACAATTCACGGGAAAATTTGAACTGATTTTTTATTTTATAAACTTAATTTTAAGAGAATATTTAAAAACATTTTAAAAGATAACAAAATATTTTTAAAATCGTCATAACAGATTCTGAGAGATTTTAAAGGAAATTTTTGTAATTTTTCAGAAATTTGAAATTTTTTTGGGAAAAATTCGAATAATTTTAAAAGAGATTTAGAATGTTTTAAAGTTTTGGGAATAGTTTAAAAAATAATTTGAAATTCGAAAATATTTCAAAAAATTTTAAACAAAATGTAAATTTTTGAAGTTTTCGAAACAAAATTCGAAGCTTTCTAAGAAGTTTAAGGCTTCTAGAAAATAAAAAACTTTCTTAAAATTCCTGGGAAAATTTAAACTGATTTTTTATTTTGAAAATAAATTTTAAGAGAAAATGGAAAAATATTTCAAAAGATTTTTAATTACTTTCTAAAACTTCGAAAAAGAATGGAAAATATTTTCAAGCAAAATCTTTCCATTAGTAAGATTGAAAAATGTTATACAAAATTTGAAAATAAAATTTTTTTGAAAGTTTCACGGCGATAAAAATATTTTTTCCACGATTTTAGGAAATATCATCAGATTTCATATAATTTTATCGGATTTTATAACATTTGAATGGATTTCAAAAAATTCATCTTTTTGAAATTTGGGTGAGCGATAATATTTTTAAAAAAAGTTAACATTTCAAAAGATTTCCAAAATTGTCAAATCAATATCAGGAAGATTTGAAGGCAAGTTCTTTAATTCTTCACAATTTCAAGAAAAATTTTGGAAGAATTCGCAGAATTTTAAAAGATATTCAGAAGGTTTGAAAGTTTTGAAAATGGTTGAGAAATGATTTCAAGTTTGAGAAAATTTCCAAAAATTTTCAACAAAATGTAAATTTTTGAAGATTTCGAAAAAAATTCGAAGCTTTTCAAGAAGTTTGAGAGGTTTCAAGACAATAAAAAAAATTCTTGAGATTCCTGGAAAAATGTTGCATTACTTTTTATTCTGAAAAATTAATTTTTAAAGAAAATTGGAAAAAGTCCTGAATATCTCTCAAACTGACTCGAATTTTTCCTAAAATTTTTCAAAACCCTGAAAAATAAAAAAATATACTTCTTCGACATATCTGAAAGCCTCAACACAAATTTTGAATTTTCTCAAGAATCTTAAGAAAAATATATATTTATTTAACTTTGAAAACAAATTAACAAATAAACTGAAAAAAATGTTCAATTGAAATTTTGTTTTTGTATTCTAAATTATTTATAATATTCAAAAAGATTTTAAAAGATTTACAAAATTGTCATAACAGAATCTGGAAGATTTAAGGGCAATTTTTTTAATTTTTCAGAATTTCAGGAAAAATTTGGGAAAAATATGAATAATTGTAAAAGATATATGTTATATATATATATATATATATATATATATATATTGTGGAAATAGTTACAAAAAAATTTGAAATGTGAAAAAATTTCAAAAAAAAATTTAAATTTTCAAATATTTTGAAAAAAATTTTAAAGCTTTTCAAGAAGTTTGAAAAGTTAAAAAAATTTTTTTTTTGAGATTTCTGAGAAAAATTTGAATATCTTTTTACTTTAAAAACTGAATTTTTAAAGAAAAATTAAAAAGGTATCAAAAGATTTCTACAAATGTCGAAAATATCTCGAAGATTAATGGGAAATTTTTATAGTTTTGACAGATTTTTCAAAATTTTAGGCATAGTTAAATAAATAGTTTATAATAAAATTAATGTAGGTAGTAGCATTAAATTCAAATAACAAAGCTTCATATTCCTAATATTTCAAGTAAAAATATTGCATTTCCAACAAAAAAAGATAAATTTTTAACTAAATAGTCGAATTTAAAAAAAAATGAACTGTCAACAAAATAGTACAATTTTCAGCTAAAATAATGAATCTACGAGCAACAATATTCATTTTCAATTTAGTGCATGTATATTTTCAATGCATTATACTACAGAATATTTTTAACTGAGTTTTGCAAACATGTTAGGATAAAAAGCCGTTTCACTCCTTGGTACACACGATACTTTATGTAACAAAGGTATGATTGAGAAGTTTATCACGTCTGAAATTTGAGTTTATTTGGACGCGGCCATAATCGTACACGGTCGACTGCGAATGCGCATGCGCGCAGTACAAGTATGAGCCCATAATACTCCTAGGAGTATTATGGACGCATTATTGTACTGCGCGCATGCGCATTCACTCCTGTGGTGTAAACGGCTACTTTCAGAACTAAAAAGGCGCTAATAAAACGCGTAAATCATGCCTGCGTTACATAAATAGATTAATAAGACCAGAAAGCATTATCATACTTAATTTGTTATTGTATGTGGTACAATAATGATGTTCTCTGATATTTAAAACACAAGGATTTTTTGCACCACGAACATCTAATAACGACTACATTTTCACATCACTGAACTTCACACAATGTGTTGGAAAATGTTTTGAAGGAAAAACCTACTGGATTCTCAAATTCTCCTGGTTTTTCTGTGACGTAGCTACTTTTGAACTAGGAGTATTTAAAAAGGTTGTGATACTTTTGTGATGATAATTGATTATGTATCAAACACAAAAACACATCAATTTTATTTAATTATCCCGAGCAACATTTTTTTTCCCAATTTTTTGGCCTCAATTTACTCCTGTTTGGCAATTTTTTGTCTAAACAAAAATAATTTTGGGGTAGTTCACCCCCCTAAAAATTTTTGGAAAAATTTGAGAAAATCACATCTTTCATGTGTCACTATAAGGATATTTTAATTATTGGTTTTGTTTTGAAAATCTGCTTTATTTTAGAGAAATTTAATAAAATGTACTTAACGGTAGTTATCTCTTAGAAAATAATTTTTCGTGAAAATGAAAAAACACGTAAACTTTATTTAATTATCGCGAGCAACATATATTTTTTCTAAATTTTTTGGCCTGAATTTACTTCTGTTTGGCAATTTTTGGTGTAATCAAAAGTGATTTTGGGGTAGTTCATCCCCCCCTGAAAATTGTTCGAAAAATTTTACAAAATCACATTTTTGATCTTTCATTGTGAGAAAATTTTCCCAGTTGGTTTCAGTGTGAAAGATGTTATATGAGAAACAATTAACTGCGTATTCAAAACCCCAATTTTCGGGGGCAGTTTTCACCCCCAAAAACCCGATTTGGGCAAATAAGAAAAAACACCTCTCGCTTAGTTTTTCGAGTACTACAACATATTTCAGAATGAAGAAAATCGGAGGCGGACAGCTACCTAGGTTTCCTTGTCAGAGAAAATTGCTAAAAACAATAAAATATTGTTTAAGCAGTTCACTTACACATCTAACTTTTAGTATATAGTAGTATTTTATTTATTGGAAACAATTTGCATTGAAAAAAATGCGAAAAATATCATAATTAGCGCCAAAAACTCGCAGAACCCATTTTTTCACTTATGGAGTTTTTTTGAGACCCTATAAAACAGACTCATGGGGCCGATGTTCAAAAACTAATATTTTATTCGTATTCTATGGCTAATTGTGAAGAGCAATGTTGAGTTTCAACTCGATTCAGCTAATATTTACGATTCTGAATTAAATTTACAAAAACGTCTTTTTTTCTTATGGGAAATATGTGTTACTTCATGGGGCTTGCGCCACCTCTAAATATAATTTTTTTCAACAACAAAAAAATGGATTTATTTTTGGGTGAATTCGAACAAATTTCCGTGCGATATGCATACAGATTCGAGAAAAATATCTAATGAATTTTTGGACCATCGAATTGTGCGCGCTATGCGCGCACTAATTACCCTTTCTTTAGAAAAAAAACTCGACTCATTTTGCAAAATTTGGTTACAGATTTGAGACAAAATCTTATATCTGATTTGAGAACGTTTTGTATGATTTACAGAAGTTTCCTTAATAGAAGGATAGGCAGAGGTAGGGTTGTATCAACAATAATACTTGAATTGCGAAACTATGTTCATAGTATATAGCAAGAGATTCTTGGTCAAGGATTTTCTATTCTACGTATTAGTATATGTCTTAAAACAAATATTATTATGTCATATAACAAACTATTTCATTATATACTCACAGCTTGAATGAAAATTCCAGAAAAATATATTTTTGTTGATCCAACGTTATCTCTGCCGAGGATTCAATTATAGAGAGAAAATTCAAGTAAATTCAATATGAATGACACAATTTTTTCATATGCTTAAAATTCTTACAAATCATGAGATTATCCCCAGTCGAAATTGTAGCCTTATGCAAGCCCTGCATAATTCCAAATATAACCTACTGCAGCCCTGCCGAACCCGCCATGTCCTCTTCTGAACCCCGTTGGACCTACTTTAGCTCTATTTAAAACTTCTCCAAATTCCCATACTGATATTTTCAAGTCCTCTATAAGATCTCCAAATTCTCTGTGAATTTTAGGAATATAAATGAGACCTCTTTAAGGCTCTTACAATGACTCGGGTTTTCGCCAGATCCATAATACGTCTACAAGAATGCATTGTTCAATGTAATATTTTAACCACATAATCTAAAGGCAATTACACCGGCCGGAACGTAGAGGTTTTTTTTCAAAATGTTCTGGTTGTTTTTTTTTGTAATTGAAAATTGAGTGTTTTTTGCGCCATAAAAGTGCAACACGCTAGCTAACAGTGTATGCCGGGTAGCAGTCATACGGTCAAGTTTCAAGTCGCGGAAAATCTGCAAGTAGCATGTTTTCGTCACTTAGAGTAATATATAATCTTATTATATTATGCCAATAAGCCATATCCCTTTCGGGGTAAGCATGACTCACTCGGTGAGGAAGGGAGTAATAGGAAGGGGGGGGGGGGGTATATATTTTCAGATTGATCTAGAATTTCCGTGTTTATTTAAATAAGACGATCGATCCACAACACTGGTCCGACCCAGGTCGCTGATCAATCTCTCTAGGGGTCACCTCAGGCGAAGAGCTTCACAAAGTCGTCATGTAAAGTACTTCACTCGGGCCCATTAGTTTCCAAGGTTTTTTATTTCAGGCGTGATTCAGTTCACTGACACTCTTCCCCATGCATTTCTTGTCAACTATTTTTTGCCACACTTCTCTGTCCTGGTATACCTCTTTAGCTTCCTTCACGTACATGCATTTTCCATGCAAGCTCTTATATTTTTAAGGCTTCTTATTTCTCTTCGATTTAGGGTCTCATTCACACATACTAACCATTCTCATAATATATATCATAGGGCACGATGAAATCACAAATACAGGCCGGCGAAACCCTCGTGTGTCTTGAGGACACGAAGCGACTCAAGGCTGATAGCTTTCTGCATCCATCTCGCAAGTGCCTTGGCATATTTTGGCACGCGGCTATGGCTTTAAGGTTACGAACCAGTGATAGTTTCGCACCTCCGAGAGCACAGATCACAAAGACAATTACTTTAACCGAATATTTTGGGTACAGTCGTTGCAGCTCCCTTTCAAGTTCTCGATACCTCTTCTCCTTTTCCTTCTCCTTGGCAGTGATGTTGCTGTCGGCCGGAGCCGAAAATTCGATCACGAATATAGTTCGTTTCTGGAAGTCTTGGAGAACGATGTCAGGCACTTCTCGTTTTGCACTCACATAACCAGTATAATTTCAACGCCATCAGCAATAGGAATAAAAAGGATAATATTTGGCATTTACTGCGACATTTGCGTCTAATTGCGCCTACGCGTGAAGACCTTCACGTGGACTTCATGCCTTCGGATTTGCAGCGGGCGTTTTCACCACCTAATCAGCCTCCTATAGTGGCTCCAACCCTCGCCCAGCGCATAGATCCTATTGATGATAGTAACCTCTTCTTCTCAGACATCTCCCCTGTGTCCCCATTGGACACAATTTCTGAAGTGCATTCAAATGCTATTGGCCCAGATGGTATTTCTATTAAAATGATCAGGCTTGTCCTGCCTGTTATTTTTCCGATTCTGTTGCAGAATTACAACTTTTCGCTAAAGAGTGGGATTTTCCCAGATAACTGAAAAATGGCAGTCATCCGCGCTATTCCCAAGATCTCAAAGTATTCTTCACCCAATGACTTCTGTCCTACCTTTATTTTGAACTCTTTGTCTGAACCGCTTGAGTGGATTGTTCATCGCCAGCTGACAGGTTTTCTAGATACGAATAAATTAATGGACCCTTTGCAATCTGGCTTTAGAGCTAAACACATCACCTTAACAGCGTCGCTTAAGTTCACCACCGATATTAAATTGGCAATGGATAGAAAAGAAGGATAGAAAATTGAAGGCTTTTTAAATTATCTAGTTCAGTTATTAAATGGTTTGAGTCTTACCTCAGCAATCGGTGGGAACGGATCAGGAATAGTAACGGTGACTTACCTAACTGGGTAAAGGTTGGGAGGGGGATTCCCCAGGGGTCTTCTCTCGCTCCTACTCTATTCAATATTTACACTTCTGATCTAGGTCGCGAGTTGCAATTCTGCAAATATCGTAAATAATGCAGATGACATCAGACTCTCCCTATCAGAACCGGCTTCCGATCTGGAAAATATGCTAGGCATGGCTCAGATCGACTTCGTGGCACATTGGGCTGTGGTGAACAGGCTCATGCTAAATCCGATTAAAACCCATGCAATTGTCATTGGGCCATCTGCCTCCCCCTCTCTGGAAGTGCTACAATCATAGTCGGCAACGTATGGATTTACTTCCTTGATATGGTCGAAGATTCAGGATTTCTGACGAACCGAACTCTGTCCTGGACGGAACACGTAATGACCATATCGAGAAACACCTTTAGAATTTTACAGCAGCTACATAAAAAGAAAGACTCCCTTCCCACTTCAACCATGATTCTATTAGTAAAAAGCCTAATCTTACCGTTTTTCTATTATGGTTGCATTGTATTTGATGACATGAAGGAAAACTTAAACAGAAAATTGGAATGAGCCTGAATGCATGTATACATTTTATTTATAATTTACCTAAAAGTGAACACATCTCTTCATATCGTCAAAGAGCCGGATTCTTGACAGTGGCTGAAAGAAGGCAATTTTTATGGGTAACCTATTATACTTCTTATTTGCAGATGAGACCCCTCATTACATGTTTGAATTATTCACCTTTGTTGATAGAAATCCTAGCCAGGCGAGACTTCGTGATAGAGGTTTAGTCCTAAAAATTCCAACTCACAGAACTTGCAAAATGCAGAGGTCGTTCATGATTAGGGGTGCCCTTCTGTGGAATAAACTTCCGCCCTGTATTAGAGAGGCTCCCTCACAGCATCATTTTAGGAAGAGTTTCTTTAAATTTTTATTAGATAATACGATCTCACGGCTCGAAACATCCGATTGGTAGTGGCTTCTTTGAACATGCTATACATTTATGGCCGGTCACTTTTGCTCCTCTTGCTATTTCACCATAATGAAAACTGTCAAGTTCCTGTGCTTCAATACTTTCTTAGTTATTGTTTGTCGCTTAAGCTAGCCTCGCACATACGCATGGACATATGTTACGGAACAACTCTAGCTATAGAGTTTGATAGATTTAGTACATTTTTGTTCAATTAAGCTATTATTTTTATTTTTGGTTGGTTTCTTTAATTTCAGAGTTTATTACTCACTGCTCCTTCCGTTTATATTATTTTTCTTTCACGTTATCTTTTTAATAAGTTACAAATTACAAATTAATTTATCTCCCTCAAAGCGTTCGGCAGAGCAGGGTCACGGCCAATACCATAAGAGCGACAAGGATGGTAATAAAGCACTCTTAGGGCCGAATTATGTCCGTAGTAGAGATACGTCGATTCCGCGTGGATGGGACACCCGGACAGTATGTGTTCTAGGTACTCAGCGTGTGCATGACATGCTCTGCACCTATCGCTGGGAACTTCTTGACATAAAATGGGTTCACGGTATACTAAGGTGTAAATGACACTGTCCTGTCATGCGAAAATGAAACCCTCTGTACCTGAATTAAGAGCTGATGATCTGAGGAAAGCAAAAGTTTACTTCTTCCACAAGGGCTGATTTTCTAGATTTCTGTGAAAGTTTTCGTGCATTTTCTTGTCGAGTAGCTTTTGGCGAAATTTTTCAACCTCTGCTTTCTTTACTTTGGCTTTTAGACGTGAAGCATATAGATGGAGTAATGCACTTTCCTTACTTCTGATGTTAAAATTCGGGCCAAGTGTATCGGCCGCCTGCTCTGCCGCTTTGTGAAAAACGCTCCTTTGCCAATCATCTTGTGTTTCCTGACCATTTTTATGAGAGGATCTCTGCTATTTGCAACGGTGTAAGCTGTACTTAGAACAATTCGGTTATGAAGACACTGGAGATTCAGAAGTCCGCGTCCGCCTTGACGGCGTGAGATCTATAAGTTTGTTCTTGCCGTAAGTTTTTTTTCTTCGTCCATTGAACCACCCCCAACGAGTAAAGTAGAACCGGGACGGCAAATATGTTAGTCGCAAAAACCTTGTTCAACGCCGACAGATTTGAAAACCAAATATATCGAAGAAAATGCTTGTATCTGCTTCGAAGAGACTCCTTCACTAATGTTACGTCCTGAACGCGGATTTAAGGCCCGCCCAGGTATGTACAGGTCTCTTCAGTGTCAACATGTCTTATAACACTTATATCCACAAGCTCAAGGTTATTGGGATCGCCAATAATCTTTCCTTTCTTCAGATCAATCTTGGCACACTTGTCCAATCCAAAGTCCATACCAAACTCTACTGTGTACTTCTTGACGATATTTAAAGCACTCTGAAGTTTGCTTGTATTAGAAGCATAGATCCTCAGGTGATCCAGATGATGAGCGTCGCTGCAGAGGTATCCAGGATAATTTCGTAGTACGAGAGATAGAGGCACAAGTGTGATGCAGAAAAGCAGATGGCTCATGGTATGGCCCTGAAAGACGCCCCTCTGGAAGGTGACGTTGTTTGTTGTCACACGATAATTTCCAGATGAGATAGTAAAGCTAATTTTCCAAAGGGGCATCAATCTCTCTATGCATCTCACTATGCGTGGATGAACCTTCAAGATTTCCAACATACAGATGATAAGTCTATGAGAGGTTGAATCGAAAGCTTTCCGGTAGTCAATCCAGGCCATTGACAGGATGCGCTGGCAGGCTGATGCGTCTTTGTAGACGCATCTGTCAATTAGAAGGTTCGCTCGGCAGCCTGTTATACCTTTTTTCGAGCAACGTTGTTCGAAGATCTCTCTCCACACAGACTCACGTCCTTCGAACAATCCTGTTGTTTAGGACAGCTGTAAAGATTCCTTACATTGTGTTCAAATAAGTTATTGGCCTGTAATTCTCTGGGTTGGACAAGTTGCCTTCTTCCGGTAGGAGTACAGTGCGTCCTAACATCAGCCACTGCGGAATGGGGGTTTCCGACTTCAAATATGAGGTGAATATGCGGGCCAGATGTTGTTGTGTAGAAGAGAACTTTTTCCACCAGTAGTTCTTGATACCATATGGTCCTGCAGCAGAATAGTTCTTCGTGCCCCTGAGTGCTTTTTTCACATCTTCGGCAGTGATTGATGGATATTCCTCCTCAGATGTTATGAGGATGTAGCAAAACTCCTTGAAGCAGATGATATTATAAGTATATTCTTTCAACTCCAGTGTTTTCGGGATCTTGTATACATTTCTCCAAAAAATCTCTGCCTCATTGGGCTTGGTTGGATTTTTGATAGAAATAGGGAGATCGCTGAAGAGGCGCGATGTGTCTGCGACAAACTGTTGATTCTTTCTGATCCATCTCTCCCTCTTCTGTATTCTCATCCTTGCGTCAGATAACAGCCGTATTTTGTCAACAATATGCTGCTTGCTTGTCAGCAGCTTTGACTTGTTCAGTGTGTGATTCAAGATCCTTAGTTCTTGGGCGAACTTTTGAACCCTTTCCGTAAACGGTCTACCAGATGTTATGTCCTCAATCACACACTAAACACAGGACGCATTCTGTCTTGCCCATCCAATCTTCTTATTCAGTTGATGCAAGTGTCTTTTGGTCTTTTGATCCATCGTCGGTTTTAGCCTTTGATTTGAACCAGCTAAGGCTCTCGCTGCACCATAAACTGAGCAACTGATGGTCCAGAGGTCGGACTTCTGCGAGATATCCTCACGAAGGGATGCATCCATTTCAGCCAGATCTTGGGACTTAGGAGGAAGCTGCATGTCGATGTTCCTCCTTGTCCTGAAATCGTGATCAGCTCTCAGAAGGTGCCTGCTGTCCGCGGTTGGTCTTAATGTCACTTCCTCACCTTCGTCTGCAGCTGGATCAAGCAGTGGTTGGAGAAGCTCTTCGGGTACATATCCATTTTTCAAGAGGTAGGCACGTTGCTTTCGCAATGACTGATGCGAAACGTGCTAAAGCTCTGGGTGTTTCTGGCACCACATACGAGCTATAAAGCCCCCGTGAACAGAGATAATTCTGGCATCGTAGCAGTCGAGCAAGTCATACTTGAGTTGACTCATCCACTCGATCTAGGCGTTTCACCGGTTCGTCATCGTGTTTCAATCTAAATTATTTTAGCACCCCGAACTCTAGGGATATCGGCACTGTTTGCTGACCCATTGCTACTTGCAGATTTGATGCGACTTGTACTAGATAAAGTGATTGCAACCCGGAATACACTGTTTGCTAGCGTGTTGCATTTTAAAGGCGAAAAAAACACTCAATTTTCAATTACAAACAAAAAAAACAACAACAACAAGAACATTTATCGAAAAAAGCTCTATGTCCCTTGCCGGTATAATTGCCTTTAGATCATGCAGTTAAAATATTACCTTATACAATGCTTTTTTGAAGACGTATTCTGGACCTGGTGAAACCCCGAGTCGTTTTAAACACCTTAAGGCCTGCGTAATCCTAAAGGCCCTCTTTTCGTTCTCTTAGGACCAATGTTAATACATAGTAAAACACTTATAGATAATAAGGCAAAGTAATACTTATTTTTTTATGTTAATTATATAATTTCTGGAAAATATTATTGAATATTATTTTCTCTTATTCTCATTGCCCGAAATAAAGAATTTTAATATTTTAAATCAGAAGAAAATTAAAATTGTTGAGGAAGAAGCAGTGTCTTTCCTTAGATCGGAAAAATAAAAAAATTATCATACGAAATTAATAATGTGACTTGCGAATAAACATTTCACCATTTAGTTTTCCTTCAAGTTTAAGGAAAATTATTAAGCATTAAACACTTTTGCAAAATTAGTTCCTTTTTTATTCATGTTGTTCAGTGTTTTCCAGTTTTTAATAATATATACGTTTTGATTTTGAATCATGAATTGAATGTAACAGCTATAAAATTAATAATATAAATAATAATATAATACCTGCAAAATAAGACTATTAAAATCTGAAACTGTTTATTATTTTGCGAATTTTTTGAAATAAAAGAAAGACATAATGTATTGCCTATTTTTCTGCAATATCTTATTTTATAATTAAGAACATGGGTTTTTCTTGTACAGTCATACATTTAAAGTAATATGTATATGAAATCAATTATTTTTCAATTTGAAAATAATCAAATAAGGTAGGAAAGGGTCGGGCATGATGGCGCATAGTGGGGTCATAATGGTTAATTTTTCTTTGTTCTATTAAAAATGTAAGCTTCTCTTTACATCTCGATCTTGTAATATGAAAAATTTCTCATTATTCTGTAAATTTTACGCTGGTTCTGAGATTTTTTCTCCTATTATAAAAATGTGATTAATTTTCAAGATTTCCGCTATTTGTGAATAGCGACTGAAAAACGTTGTTTGGTTCGATGGAACTAATTATTTAAGAATTTATTTTTCTTGATTCATGATTCATAATTATAGTTTATAAACGTTTTATCTGTTAAAAAATTAAACTATTTTGTTGATTTTTTTTTGTAAATAATTTTTCTAACTGAAAATTCAAGTGTTCTATGTTTGGTTGAAAATTTGTCTTCTTCAGTTAAAAATTTAACTCTTTCTTTAAAAATGTATGTATTTTCATTCATTCATCTTTTTGATTGAAAATTCATTTCTTTGGTCAAAAATTTCAATAAAAGGTTGAAAATTCCGTTGAAAATGCAAATATTTGGTTAAAAATGTATGTACTTTGTTAGAAATTAATCTTTTTTGATGGACAATTAATCTTGATTAAAAAATTTATCTTTTCGGTCAAAAATGTATATTTATTGAAATATACAAAAAATTTATATTTGTTGAAAATTTAACTGACAAAAATTCAACTTTTCTGAAAATTAGTTGAATCTTTAACCCGGAAATATGAATTTTTAACAAAACAGTTTGAAGTTTGAACCCGAAAATATAAATTTTCAACAAAAAAATTGAATTTTCACCCAAAATGGATGAATTTTTAGCGAAATTGTGAAATTTTTAGCAAAATAGTTTAATTTTTTAACAGCTAATAAAATTTGTAAACAAAAAAAATGAATTCTCGACTAAATAGTTGCATTTTTAAACAAAAAATTTGAAATTTGTACAAAAAAGTTAAATCTTCAACCCAAAAAGAAGCGAATTTCCAACAAAATAGTTAAATTTTCAACTAACGAAATGAATTTGCATAAAAAATGATGAATTTTCAAACAATACAATTAATTTTTAACAAAGCATTTCAATTTTCAACCAGCTATATTTGAATTTGCAACCGCAAAATGTTAGTTCTCATCGAAAAATGTAATACAGTTAATTCTGTCTTATTTCAAGACGCACTTATTCCAAGACTTACTTGTTCTAAGATACGATATTCCAAGTTGCGCAGTTCCGTTACCTCCCACCACTGTCCCTGTATGGTCTCGTTCGCGTCAGTGGCTGATCAATTAAAAAGAGGCCCAAAGAGCGGGAAGCCCTCGTTGGTTTGAACTGAGTATTTTAGCATGACGTCATGGCCATGATAGGATAGGTGGGAATGTCGGGAAGTTTAGCATAGTTGGTACATCTTTACATGGGAATACATACGACTTTTTGAGTTTATTTTATTTCGTGAAACTGAAAGGTCTTCAACCGATAAAACGATGAAACAGAGTTGCGCAAATCCATTCTACACTTGAAAAATATTACTATTCAAACATTTATAACATACTTTTATATTTAGAATATTTTCTCCAAAAAGGCGTATGCATTCCCATGTCAAGATGTACCAAATATGCTAACCTTTCTGACATTTACGCCTATCCTATCATGACCGTGACGTCATGCTACAATGCTCAATATTCTGCGAAATATTTGAGTCGTTTTTTGATTCCATAAGATTGATTTTTGGTTGCCATATTGTACGATCTCAAAGAAATGTTATATGTGTCACGTCGTAGTTAACAAAAACACTTGAAAAACACTGGCATGCGTGATGCGCGAATGCAAGGACGCACACATGTTTACAGCGCGCGCATCGATATAAGACCGGGGTAGCCAATGAACGTCGCTTGACAAAATCACCCCACGACTCGCGGTAGATGTGGGGGCCCCTGCAGCCTTGAAATACCCAAATTTTTACGTTTCTGGGCTCTTGGAATAAGCCAGAGTTCACTGTAGTTGATATTGGAACCAACAAATATTTTAATCTTTATTAAAAAATAGAGCAATGTATCCAAAAAAGATTACTTACGAATAAAATAGTTGATTTTTTAACACAACTATTGAATTTTCAAGCCAAAAACTCAAGAAGACAAAACCGTTGAATTTTCAACCCAAAAATGTGAATTTTCAACAAAATAGTTGAATTTTGAAGTCAAAAGACGAATTTTCAATCAAATAGTTGAATTTCCAACCAAGGAGTATGACTTCTTAACAAAATTGTTGAATTTTTGATAAATTAATTCAATTTTGAACCAAGTAATAACAATTTTAACCAAATTAACCGAAAAATTAATAGTAGACATTTCAACTGAAAACAATGTTTGTGCCCAATAGATTTTTCAAAACTAGCTAAAAAAATTGTAAACACAAAAATGAGTAAATAGCTAGAAAACTTGCTAAAGAGGCCTTGAAAAGCCTTGTTAAGTACGTTCCAAAAGGAATAATTTAATTTTTACAAATTGAAGATCTGAAAATGGAAAATGAACTTCCATTTTAAAATTGAAGAGCTGAAAAAGAAGAATTTCAATTTTAAATTGAAGGATTAAAAATTGCAAATCCTAAAAATTGATCTTTTAAAAATTGAAACGTTAGAAATATATATATATATATATATATATATGTATAGACTGTACGTTGTCACCTCCGTGTAGTTGACTCTACGTTCTCGCCTCCTCTATTTTCCGTGAATATATTTAAAATTCATATGCATATATATGTTAAGGGGGGCCTTCTGATCAGGTTTCTCAAAAGAGGGGTAACAATTTTTCATTTTGGAATTTATATATATTTGTGATACTGGATGTACGAAGTGACCTCCTCTATATATAAGGAAGCGCGGTAGACGTTATACGTACTCACCTCAAGCGGTGTTGCCACGTCTGGGAGGTAGAATTCTTACCTGGCGTCCATGTCTCCCAGGTATCTATGTGATCTGACAATTGATTCATAATCAGAGAACTAAGCTCATTCGAAATATCATTAGTTCAGAAGAAATTATTTTTTAAACAGTTATTTATTATAATATGTCGCTTCAGAGATCTCTCGTAAATTCGTTTTTGGCGCTAATTATGATTTGCTTGCGGTTTTTTAAATTCAAATTTCTACTGATACATGAAATACTAATTTATACTGACAATTAGATGCCTAAATAAATTGTTCAAACAATTTACTATTGTTTTTAGCAATTTTTGCTTAGAATAGAGTTCGAAAGTCGCGTTTTTTTTTTAAATTGCACTTTTTGTCCAATTTTCAATGAGAGCGAGTTGATACATAATTTATGTTGATAAAAAATTGTTTAACATATTTGTTATTATTGTTAAAGATATTCTCTTTCAATAATGCTAGAAACCGCGGTTTTTTCTAAAACTTGTAACTTTTTGTCCACTTATCACTTGAAATGAGTTAATATTCATTTTGGTTCAGAAAAAAATTGTTTAAACAAATTACTATTGTTATTAGCTATCTTCTCTTAGATAAATGCTAGAAAATTGCGGTTTTCTATAACATTTTTGACTTTTTTTCTAATTTCTGATTAAAGTAAAGTGATATTCAATCAAATTTAACAACAATAATTGTTCGAACAATTTATTATTATTGCTAATGATATTATCTTTGCTTCATGGTAGAAAGTTGCTGTTTTTTCTGAAATTTTCAACTATTTGTCTATTTTTCACCTGGAGTGACCTAATAATCATTTGAGTTGAGCAAAAATAATTGTACGAACAAATTATTGTTGTTTATAACTATCTTCATCTATATTATTGCCAGATAGTTGCGGTTTTCTTCTCAAATTTTTAACTTTTTGTCCACTTTAAACTTAGTGAGGTGGTAGAACTAGATCATTTAATGACTTGTGAAAGTTTTGTTTTGCATTACAACCAGAAGTTTATTTTTAAACGTAATAGAAAAATTTGGAGTTGCAAATATTTTAATATTAGCTCCGGAAGGGGAAAGGGGGGATCCTTCCTCGGAGAAAATGCGTCTCGTCGGAGACAATATACAATTGAGGTTGGTCAAAATTTGTTACCGGAAATTTGTTTCAATACACACAAAAAATACATTTTTTCCGTTTAAAAAAAATGATATTCAGAGGTGTCGCAAGCCCTTGAAGTTTAGTACGTATTTCCCATCAGGAAAAGAGACGTTTTTGTACATTTTATTTAGAATCGTCAATATTAGCTGAATGGAGTTGAAATTCAATACTTCTCTTCGCAAATAGCCATAGAATACAAGTCAAATATATTCATTATCAAATATCACCCACCTAAGTCTGTTTTATAGGGTCCCAAAAGAACCCATACGTGATAAGTGCCAAGAGTAATGCTAGAAAGTTTTTTTTTGTAATCTTGATTTTGCTTTGACTTTTCAGTGATGAACAAATAACAAGTGAACCTTAACAAAAATAATTTTTGAAATGATATTTTACTTTTTTAAGTGAATTAATTTGTAATTGAACATATTTTGATATCAGCCCCCCCCCCCAGCAAAATATACTCACGAAAAAAAAAAGATTGTTCAAAATATGTTTTTCTCTCATGTTTATATAGTATTTGTTCATAACTAACAAGGCAAAGCAAAGTCAACCGTTTCAGAAAAAAACCGGAACTTTCTAACACTTATCTGAGAGGAGATAGTTTTTAAAAATAGTAAATTGTTTAAACAACTATTTTCATTAACTTGCATTGATTATCACATCACTAAGTAAAGGGTGCCAAAAAGTTAAAAATTGCAGGAAAAAAGCGCAACTATCTGACATTAATATATATGATATTAATATAGTTTTCAAACTAGAATGAAAAGATCTATCAGAGTCGAAAAGACATGTAAAATTTCTATGTTGTTTCAGCTACTGCACATATCGAATTTTTCCTCTCGATAAATTCTTGATAAAGGGCATCACAGGTTTTGAAAGTTCAAATACGCCCATCTTTAGAATGAAATTTTCTTTAAATTTGTGAAATACGTGTCGTCTAAAATCCTTTAAAAAAAACATATTTCTTGCAAAAATGATTCTATGCCTTGAGCATGCACAGCCTGCCCGTTTGGAAATTAATTCAGCCAACTAAAATAATGACACAATATTACATACATATTGAAAATGGTAATTTAGTTACACTATCAAATCATTTAAAATTGCAAAATTTGCTGAGTTGTTTCGTTTCAATGTTAAATACAAATATTTTCTGCTCTTTTCAATTTAAATGGTGCAATTTAAAAAATTGGAAGCATAGAGATCTTCTTTTGCATTATATTTAAAAATTTCCAACGTAATAATATTTAAACTTTTAGTTGAAGATTTTCACGAATGAATCATTTTAAATATATTTGATTGGAAGATTCAAAGAATGAATAATGATTCTGAATGAAGTGTTGAAAGCTAAACGATTTATATTTAAAAAGTTAGAAATTATATTTAAAAAGTTAGAAATTATATGTTACTTAGAATCAAAACAGATGAAAAGTGTTTGATATGAAATTGAGACCTTGGTAATTGAATGCATTTTTTTAATTCTGACTGGTTAAAATTTTAGAGTTTCCAATTTTCATGTTGAACGCTGAATTTTCCATCTTTCTCTTTCAACAGTATTAATTTTGCAATTGAAATTGAAATGTTGAAATTTAGAACAGTATAGTTGACAATTTGCAGAATATTAATTTCCAGACGATTTTAATTTACTTGAAACAATTTAAAATTCAAAGGTGAAGAGTATAAAATTGTTATAATATCGCAATTCTAGGCAATTGAAAATTGGATCAGTTCTAAATGATTTGAGATTGGCTCAATTTTCAACGCTCCGTATTAGAAATGTTTTTATTTTTATTGTTGCGTACTCAAAATTTCTTAATTTCTTACATTTTTTTAGAATAATTCAATTGTAAAGGTCTATATAATTGAAAATTTTTTCAGCTTATACTAACAATTTGAAATTCTGAAATTTCAGAAGCTTTGACTTTGAACGATTCAATTCAGTTTATCAGTTTTTATTGTAGAATTATAATCAGTTTTAATTTTGGATTGTTGAAATTCCAAAGTTTAAAATTTTTAATTATTATTATTTGAACGCTTGCAATGATAAATAACACAAATCGGATTTAGTTGAATTTCACATGATCCAATTTTAAAAATAGATTTTTCAATTATGAACGCTTTGAAGTAGTACTGATACGACAAAAACTCCTTTCTAATGAAACTGTCCAATTTTGAAAACTTTCTTTCAAAATTTTCCTATTTTGAGAGCATCTGATGAAAATTTTTCCAATTCAAAGTTATTAAATTCTAAACGCTCTTATTAAGAAGTGATACAAGTTAAATTCTTTTCTATTACATTAGAAATATTGTGCTTTTGTCCAAATTTCACCTAGGTCATCTAAAATTGTTTGATTTGGAACGTATTTAATTTAGAATCGTTTAATATATACCTTTTTTGAATTCCAAATGCTTCTAATCAGGAATTATGAATTATTGTTTCGGAAAATTGTTAATACCTTGATATTTGAAGAAATTTATTAACGTATTTTCGAATTTTTTAAATGTTATGAAATAAAAATCCAGGCATTTACAGCCAGTTCATAAAAAATGCACGTTCCCTCTTGAAATATTTTTGAACTTTTTCGCTGATTGCCTCAAATAACATCTCTAACGTTTTCAGTATATAAATATATAAATAGTCCCAACGGCTAATATAACACAAATTTATTCATAATATTTCAAATTAGAATATTCAAAAATGGACAAATCTACATTTAAATCGTATACTGACTACTGTTGCAAATTTGTATAATTTCCAAACAGAAGCCTCAATAATTCTTGATATATTTCAACTTGAATATCTCTTAAAAATTGAATATATTATGTTGAAAGAGTGCTAAAATCATCAATTTGAGAAAAATGTAATTTTCTTTTTACTAAATATATATCATCCATTATTCAGTTTTATAGTATACGCTGAAACAAATATAAATTAGAAGGATGATCTACGAATATTAGGGGGTTAAACCTAGATATTAAAATTTAAAAATTAAATTAAATTTTAATTTTTTCCAAACTAAATTGAATCAAATAAAATAATTTTAAATTAAATTAATTGAATTCAACAAATTTTCAAATCCGTAGTTTGAAACAGAATATACTGTTGGAACTCGATTTGAACAAAACAATAGGTACCCAATAGGGCTGTTGTTTTTCCTTTTGGAAGGTGCAATATTTCAGTTGCAGTTTATGGTGAGGGGGAAGGGTTCCGGCATGAAGGCGACATTGCCACCTCAGGTAGTGCACCTGTCTCTTCAAAAGTGTCTAAATTTCTGGGACACGATGGCGACGAAATTATACCTACCTTTTTAAACCATCTTCAATCTTACAGGGATTTGTGTGATTCGTCATATATCCGAACCTATTCATTTCTATTTACTACTTTTTACGGTAAGCTCGGTAAATAATAAAATTCTTCTCCAATTTCCCAGTAGAGTGGGTCCAAAATAAATACTTTTGGAATTTGATATCGCTACAATGCGTAAAATTAGCGTATTAGGGTTCTAAAAAAGTATAATTAATTTGAAATCGATCCACGTGCAGCTTGGTTACCTATGCTCGAAAAAAAAGTTGAAAAATTTTCTTATTTGCAGAGTTTTAGACTTTTCTTGAGGTTTATATTTCTTTGCATACCTAAATTTCAAAAAAATCTTCTCAATTTTTTGGAGATTCAAATCAATCATTTTTCTGAAAAAAAATTCCATTTACTTTTCAAAATGTTGATTTTGGTATTTAATGAAATAATCTTTATAACTTGTGGATCAAACATTGTTCTGAACACGTGTGAGGTTTTGAAATGTAAATTCACAATACCCACTAGTCGAAATTAGAATAAAAGTAATTGTTTATTTTTTTTTTTTTTTATTCCTGGGCCTTGTCGATTTTTTTCTGGAGTATTTCTATGCTTACAAATTCCTGACATGCTCAAGAAAATTATAAAATCACAAGTGAAGTTGATAATTCTATTAAATAACAAATTCCAAATTTATGAAAACCACTGCAATTGTAATTTCGACTTCTGAGTCTAGCGCATTTTTTTCTAGTGTATTACTAATTTTAAAAACTCCAAACATAGAAAAAAAATTCTAAAATCACAAGTGAAAAAATGTATCATGTCGAATACCAAATTCCAAAATTTTAAAAATGACTGTGAATCCCATTTCGACTCCTAGATCTTGTGGATTTCTTTCTAGTGCATTTCTATATTTAAAAAGTCCGCTCGAAAAAATCTTTAAACCACATCTTCTAAAGATAATTTCACTAAATACCAAACACAACATTTTAAACATTGGCTGTTTTACCAATTTTGACTCCTGAGGCTTCAGGCCAGCGGAATTAGACATAAAAATTGAGTCAATTTACAAAAATTCCGAAGTTCTTCAAAAAAATGGTACATTTGTGTTTTTATATGTTTAACTTGGTCGGGTCGCCATTTTGTTTCAAAAAATTAATTTGCAAAGTTTTCCCCCCATTTCTCCACGAAAATTTAAAACATTTTGCAAACTTGGGTAACTATAGGCTCAGTCTCTATCCTGTATTAAATTTTCAAAACGTTCTTGATGCGGCAACATTGTTAATCATAAAAATATTAACATTTTGTTAATCACTCCTGAGCGAAAATACCGAAGGTTTTGCACAATGTTGTTTCTTCTTTTTTTTTCATTGAAAAGAAACTATTGTATGATTTGCAAAAATAAAATACATAACGCAAATTATCGTTTTTAATATAATTGTTACATTTTTTGCAATTCGACTCCTTTAATTTCAGCGAAAATTGCGAAGATTGCGTTTTTGGGTAGAAAATGTTAGGAGTTTTGTGATCTAAAAATTATCAAATTTAAAAAACGTTGCTTGGACGGCAAAAATATTAAAGTTGCAATTGAACAAATTAGTTACTTTTGTAAACTAGCGAAAAATTACAAACATTTTGCAAATCGCACTGAGTGATAAATAACTTATTACCAACGTCATATTATATCTGGAATTTATTTACAACTTGGCAATTTGACTCATAAAATTCCTGCGACAACAGCAAATGTTGCGTTTTTGGGTAGCAAATGTTGGAAATGTCAAAATCTTAGAAATATTAAATTTGCAAAACTTTGCACGACTCGTTTGGGAAAATTTCGTGGCAGTATTGAATCATGCTGAAGCCAGGACAGTTTTTCTCAAGCCTCTCTATTCACGCAAAACTAGCCTGGCACTACACTGGCGCTGTCTAGTTTTGCTGGGTGTTTGATTTAAACCTTTCTGCTGTCTAGTCCTAGTCTTGGTGCTATCTAGGAGTTCGTTACGAATTTGAATACATAAAGATTGTTCCGATTTCAGCTAGTTTCTAGATAGAATCACGGTTTGGACTCAAGCAAAAATTACAGAAGTGAATTCAGAAAATAATCATTTTTGAATAAAAGATTGAAGAAATTACAATACGCAATTGCACAGATGCTCCAGCAATAATTAATTGTACACATTTACATATTTAAGATAGTAAGCAATAATTGTTGAAGGTGATCGAAATCTTATTACAAGAACTGTATTTTTAAAAACGATTTTTTTAAGAATGTTCAAAAACATTTTCTTTTAATTGAATTATAGGTATAGCAGAGTTTTAATACATTTTTATTAAATTTATAATAATTATAATATGTATAATGCTATGTATAATATTGACGATATTCAAAAAAATAAAATATTATTATAAATGACTCATTTAATTTATTGTAATTATTTATTTATTGCGTAAAGGATAATTAAGTCTAACGTATTAATTACTTGAAATAATAAACAATCATTATTTCATAGTCTAATCGCAAGTCAAATCATACAAACGCTATTATTCTCAATGATTTATTCACACATCAAGCACTTTGAATGTTTAAAAATTGTACATGTTTTATTGAAATAAATATTGGGATGTAATGAATTGAATTGCATATCCGACAGAATGAGAGAAAATATAACTTTTAGATGGCCGAAGTATTGAGGCGACGGGACAAAGTTACAACAATATAATAGGAAGTTAAATCAGAAGTTCGTCATCCGGCGTATGTACAAGAGATTTGCGGAAACTCATTTCTTCATTTTTTTTTACAAAAACTTTTTTATATTTTCAATCAACTGGAAAATCTATATATTGGACGTTTATCGTATAAAAAATAATTGTATTATTTAATTTTTCATTATTTTTTTTATCAAAATAGCCGATCTGTCTAGAAACTAGTCGATCCGAGCTTTACATCCCAGTCTAGTCACTGGACAGTCAGCCTGTGGCGCGCCAGTGTGGACTCAAGGCGGACTAGACAGAAACAATACAGCGCCACCAAATTTTTTCACACAGGGACCGGCAACAATATTGAAATTGCAATTTAAAAAATTAGGTACTTTGTTAGACTAGCCAAAAAATACAAACATTTCAAGTCCCGGAAGTTGGAATCACAACATTGTCATATCGATATGGGCGCTATGTTATAATTGAGTGCTTATTTTGTGCTAATTTATGCTGCAGAAAAAAATGTTATGCCCGGTAATTTTGGTGAAAAATATGTAGTAATGCTAGCTTCAGCTGAAGCCACAACTCTGGTACGCGAAACTCGGAAACTATAAGTGGTATCAAATTCACTTTTGCGCAGGAATTCAGTGCTAATTAAGTGCTCTGGATTCGTGCTATGCACAAAATCCGGGCACTTTTTTTTAACAAAAACGTGTAGACATGCTGGATTCAGATGACTCTTGTATGTGACACTCGGCAACTATAAGTGGAATCACATTGTACTTGGCGCAGGAATTCAGTGCTTATTTAGTGCTCATATATGCCGCAAAAACTAAATTTTGTGCCTGGTAATTTTAGTTAAAAACCTGTAGTAATGCTAACTTCAGCTAAAGCCACAACTCAGCATGTGAAACTCGACAACTATTAGTGATATAATATTTCGGTCATTTGAATGTTGAAAACTTGAAGTACGTATAGTTGCCTTGAAATAATAATAAACGTGATATAATTTCCATATAAGTTTTAGATATCACGCAGTCCTTTGAAAACATAGAATCGCACATGAGGATTATTCAATTTGACGGTTTCATAATCCATTATCATGAAAGAAATCTAAAAAAGAGAGAACTCATGGAGCACTCATGGAGTGAAAAGATTATTTTTATCAATAATTGATTGGACATTCCAGTATTTTTTCTTTAGAATACGTATCTGAAGGCGAAAATGTTCTATCTTCTCGCGTTTTTCATAAAAACAGGTTTAAAAAGCGAAAATGACCTGATGTTTACGCAGCATGATTTTTTGTTTTTTATGTGACACTGAACATTGAATTTTAAACATCTCCGAAAATATTGCTACTACGAAATAAATAATGTCAAATTTCCGAATCAGTGCCAAAAAATACATAAATAAATGCCATGAAAGTTAAATAAATAAGAATGTTATATGTTTTTGTGACGTACTGTAATGCAATATAAATTATTAATAATAAAATTATTTTTAAAAATCTGCACGCTGCATGGGTGCGCTTCTTTTAGGTCTCGCGCTTTGCGCTCAGTCTTTGTTCTTCCGCCGCGTTTGTGCATAAACCGTTTACAATTACAGATCGAACCTTTAAGATCTGTAATTTGGTGATTGCGCCCGGGACTTCTGTTTTGCGTGAAAGTGTTTGCCGTTAAGAATTTCACTGTACCTAGCTTGTGTCGTTTTTTCATAAATTCAAATTTGTGGCTTTTAATGTAATTTGTTGCCATTAAAACGCAAATTACGAGCCTCATCAAAAACTGATTAGAGAAAATTTCTAGATTTTATTTAGGCAAAAAATTTAGCATTCAGCATTTAATTCGATCTTGCGTCATTATTCCAAAAATTAAAATCTTTCTTTTCAATGTTATTTTTCACAAAGAAAATAAAAGCAAGTGGTCTTTTATTGTTCAAGCAATATGTACTTGTTCAAACGACGTATTATGTTATAAACGCGAATTATTAGCATTCCTGAATGCTTTGGCCTAATTAATAATTGTGAACATCCACCTCTGAACATACTTGTTATATTTATTTATTCTTATTTATAAATGTACAGAAATGGGTATTCACATTGTATTAGTTAGTTCATATCATCAAGTAAATGCTATTACTTTGCGATGAAAAAAGATAATAATTCTTCGAACCAGTAAAAATTGTTTGAACAATTGGCTGTAGGTTAAAAAATCCATGAAGTAAGCGAAAGTAATGAAACTTATTAAAATTAAATTAATGATTTTAATCATGTTCCGATCACCTTACACTGATAGAAATTTCTATAGCGATTTTACTATAAATGTAATGGAAGCAATATGCATATATGTGTAGTAAATTTAATATATCATCATCTTGTCAAATTAATAGACATGTATAGTAAAACAAAGTGCGTGAAAGTTGAAAGTTCTTTGATGCACACAAATCTTGTCAAATATTTAATACTAAAGTAATAACCTACAATTCATCGACTAAAATCATATTTATATTCAAAGTGCAACGTACGGGTGGGATTTTCTTCAAAATTCACTGTAAATGTTAGAATTTTAACGAAAAAACCGCTGCTTTTAGGTTAGGTCTCTTATTTATTCGCTTAATTGAACTTTTCCACCTGAAACCCAGTATATTTCATGTTTAACTAGAAAAAAAGTATTATGCTTTATTATTTAGAATTTAAAATTACTGCCAAAATTAATTTTAATTTGCGTAGAGTGAAATTACTTAAATTTTTAAGAGTTGAACAGTATACATGTATATCAAATTTACTATGCAGCCTCTCAATTACTATTTCATAGACCGAGTTTTTAGATTTACTATACAAATGAATAGTAAATGTATAATAAAATTGCAAACATTGTTAACAGTGTACAAAAATGGTTTAAAAGAATATTCACTTTAAAAAAATGTTCACGCAATTCATTAATTGTATATTGTTACTCGTTTTTTTCAAAGGTTTCCTTTTTTTTCTACACCGGCAATTATTTTATTGCTTTCGAAAACTTTTTCAGAGAAACGAGAAACCTTCAAAAAACCTCAAAAATTATATATAATGCAATGTATTCGTGCCACATTATTAATCCAATAAAAAAACAGTAAATCTATTACAAACTGTATAGCACCCTTCAATAGTAAGAGAAAATCCTCGTGCAACACATTGAGAATTTAATCTGGGGAATAAATAAAAAAATATCAGTTTGTTTATCATTATCAATGTTTCAGGGTAGTAAACAGTTTGCAAATCTAATATGATGTTAGCACTAAGTTAATTATCACTCAGTACGATTAGCGCAACGTTTTGCAAATTTAATATTTGTTAGATTTCGACTCGGAAGTGATAAACAAAATAATAATTCGTTTATAATTCATAACGTTTCCAATTGGAAACAGTTTGCAAATGTAATATGATGTTGGTAATAAGTTGTTTATCACTTAATACGATTTGTAAAATGTTTGTAATTTTTCGCTAGTTTATGAAAGTAACTGATTTGCTTAATTGCAATTTTATTATTATTTCCGGCAAGTGATTCACATCGACACGAGAAACTCAACTGTTTCACTCGACGTCGTTCGTTATCAGCCCCTTTTTTCGAACGATCATCTCGTGTATTCATTTGTTAAATTTCGAATCATCGTCTCATTTTTCGAAAGACATCGAACGAGGTCCTTGAAAATAATCGAGAAACGTCACTTGTGACAGCCTTTCAGTGACAGAGCTCTGCTGCCAAAGATTATTTGGATTTAACGTTTAATTTAGCGTTAAATCTGTTCATCTTAAATTTTTAATTTAACGATTAAACACAATCTGGAGAAGGATGGCAGAAGATACAAGATATGTAGGGAAAAGAAAATCTACGGGGTGGATACATATCTTATTTTAAATAAGGAACAATACTGAAAAATAATACAAATACTAATAATAATGTATTCTTAGTAAAATCTAAAATAAGAAACTTATATAAACAATAAGAATTATCATTCGAAATTCATTTGAGATATATTTTTGAATATATTATATAATTCAATCTTCTGAGTAATGAACTGATGACTGATGACGATTCATCTGAATCGAAATCAGTGACAAAAAGAAGGAGAAAGGAAGTTCTAGGAAGTATTTTTGAATGCGGATACACGGATAAAAAAGAAGTTCGCGAAATGTAAGGCTTGCTCTGCACAAAAGTTGGAAATTATAATGAAAATAATGGATGGGAATGCAACTGGAACTACCTGATATTTAAAAAAATGCCATGCTGAGGAATACAAGAGAGCCTTTTCTGATAGTTCAGACCAGCAGCCAAAAGAAGTATTATTGATAAGCATTTAAACATAATATAATTAAAATTTTACATTCTATCACTTTTAGCAAGAAATTCAATAATTTTAAAATGCATTTTGGATAATTTTTCAATTTCAATAAATTTCAAACAAATTTATATTTTTCAAAGAAATGAGAAGCCGAAAAATTAATTTGTACTCTCTTTGAAGCCTGTTTTAATGGAAATATGATTTTTGTAAGAATCTTAGAAAACATTACTTTCAATGAAATAAATCTTTTTTTGACAAAAAAAAGTAGTAAGCCACTTTCTACATTATTATTTTCATACAGTAAATCGAAGATTAATATTATTAATTTGAAACTAGCTGTGATTTCGATCTCGAGTGTTTCCACTTTGTTTGTATTTATAATTATATGGTGCTCATTTCACGAGCACTTTGCTTCCCGTTAGAAAATATATTTGCTTCCTCATAGAGGAAGCATTAGTTATTTTTTCAATAATATACAAACCAAAGTCTTCATTTGCTCAATTTAAAGATAGAAATTTACAAAAAATACAAAATTACAAAATAATACAAAAAATGTTTTACATACAAAGACAAATCAGACAAATCAAATCTTGTTTTCGAAATAATAATTTTTCGAGCTGGAAAAGGGAAAGGAAAAGTTCTCTCGCGCCCTATCCCTTTCCCAGCTTTATGATTTCCTTACAAAAATGGCCAGAATTACTCTATTTGAGAATTTATGATCAAGAAGTCTTTTCTATTCCTGCGTCAACTTTGAATTATGTCGATGAAAAAAGTTTTTGTGTTTAAAACTGATGATTCAGATATTATAAATGAGCATAACTTGACAAATCTTCAATAAAGTGTATTATTATTACAGATCAATCGATGCGCTTCGAATCAAGGAATATTCTCCGTTCTTGCATTAATTTTGAATTATGTTATTGAAAAAAGTTTTACTATGAAAAGCCGTGCTTTCAAATATTATGCATTACCATAACTTCCTTACTCTTCAGTAAAATGTATCAATGTTATAAGTCAATCGATTCGTCTTGAATGAACACAACTTTTCTATTCACACATCAACTTTAAATTACGAGAATGAGAAAACTTTTACTATAAAGAATGATTTGAAAAATATATAAATTACTATAACTTCCCTACTCTTCAATGAAATGTATTGGTATGGAAGGTCAATCGATTCGTCTCAAACCAAGGAATCTTTCATATTGTTGCATCAACTTTGAATTATGTTGAAGAAAAAAGATTTACTTAAAAAAACCGTATTT
>CAKNYM010048605.1:86732-131947 GCA_932195095.1 Andricus curvator
CTTGTTCAAACGACGTATTATGTTATAAACGCGAATTATTAGCATTCCTGAATGCTTTGGCCTAATTAATAATTGTGAACATCCACCTCTGAACATACTTGTTATATTTATTTATTCTTATTTATAAATGTACAGAAATGGGTATTCACATTGTATTAGTTAGTTCATATCATCAAGTAAATGCTATTACTTTGCGATGAAAAAAGATAATAATTCTTCGAACCAGTAAAAATTGTTTGAACAATTGGCTGTAGGTTAAAAAATCCATGAAGTAAGCGAAAGTAATGAAACTTATTAAAATTAAATTAATGATTTTAATCATGTTCCGATCACCTTACACTGATAGAAATTTCTATAGCGATTTTACTATAAATGTAATGGAAGCAATATGCATATATGTGTAGTAAATTTAATATATCATCATCTTGTCAAATTAATAGACATGTATAGTAAAACAAAGTGCGTGAAAGTTGAAAGTTCTTTGATGCACACAAATCTTGTCAAATATTTAATACTAAAGTAATAACCTACAATTCATCGACTAAAATCATATTTATATTCAAAGTGCAACGTACGGGTGGGATTTTCTTCAAAATTCACTGTAAATGTTAGAATTTTAACGAAAAAACCGCTGCTTTTAGGTTAGGTCTCTTATTTATTCGCTTAATTGAACTTTTCCACCTGAAACCCAGTATATTTCATGTTTAACTAGAAAAAAAGTATTATGCTTTATTATTTAGAATTTAAAATTACTGCCAAAATTAATTTTAATTTGCGTAGAGTGAAATTACTTAAATTTTTAAGAGTTGAACAGTATACATGTATATCAAATTTACTATGCAGCCTCTCAATTACTATTTCATAGACCGAGTTTTTAGATTTACTATACAAATGAATAGTAAATGTATAATAAAATTGCAAACATTGTTAACAGTGTACAAAAATGGTTTAAAAGAATATTCACTTTAAAAAAATGTTCACGCAATTCATTAATTGTATATTGTTACTCGTTTTTTTCAAAGGTTTCCTTTTTTTTCTACACCGGCAATTATTTTATTGCTTTCGAAAACTTTTTCAGAGAAACGAGAAACCTTCAAAAAACCTCAAAAATTATATATAATGCAATGTATTCGTGCCACATTATTAATCCAATAAAAAAACAGTAAATCTATTACAAACTGTATAGCACCCTTCAATAGTAAGAGAAAATCCTCGTGCAACACATTGAGAATTTAATCTGGGGAATAAATAAAAAAATATCAGTTTGTTTATCATTATCAATGTTTCAGGGTAGTAAACAGTTTGCAAATCTAATATGATGTTAGCACTAAGTTAATTATCACTCAGTACGATTAGCGCAACGTTTTGCAAATTTAATATTTGTTAGATTTCGACTCGGAAGTGATAAACAAAATAATAATTCGTTTATAATTCATAACGTTTCCAATTGGAAACAGTTTGCAAATGTAATATGATGTTGGTAATAAGTTGTTTATCACTTAATACGATTTGTAAAATGTTTGTAATTTTTCGCTAGTTTATGAAAGTAACTGATTTGCTTAATTGCAATTTTATTATTATTTCCGGCAAGTGATTCACATCGACACGAGAAACTCAACTGTTTCACTCGACGTCGTTCGTTATCAGCCCCTTTTTTCGAACGATCATCTCGTGTATTCATTTGTTAAATTTCGAATCATCGTCTCATTTTTCGAAAGACATCGAACGAGGTCCTTGAAAATAATCGAGAAACGTCACTTGTGACAGCCTTTCAGTGACAGAGCTCTGCTGCCAAAGATTATTTGGATTTAACGTTTAATTTAGCGTTAAATCTGTTCATCTTAAATTTTTAATTTAACGATTAAACACAATCTGGAGAAGGATGGCAGAAGATACAAGATATGTAGGGAAAAGAAAATCTACGGGGTGGATACATATCTTATTTTAAATAAGGAACAATACTGAAAAATAATACAAATACTAATAATAATGTATTCTTAGTAAAATCTAAAATAAGAAACTTATATAAACAATAAGAATTATCATTCGAAATTCATTTGAGATATATTTTTGAATATATTATATAATTCAATCTTCTGAGTAATGAACTGATGACTGATGACGATTCATCTGAATCGAAATCAGTGACAAAAAGAAGGAGAAAGGAAGTTCTAGGAAGTATTTTTGAATGCGGATACACGGATAAAAAGAAGTTCGCGAAATGTAAGGCTTGCTCTGCACAAAAGTTGGAAATTATAATGAAAATAATGGATGGGAATGCAACTGGAACTACCTGATATTTAAAAAAATGCCATGCTGAGGAATACAAGAGAGCCTTTTCTGATAGTTCAGACCAGCAGCCAAAAGAAGTATTATTGATAAGCATTTAAACATAATATAATTAAAATTTTACATTCTATCACTTTTAGCAAGAAATTCAATAATTTTAAAATGCATTTTGGATAATTTTTCAATTTCAATAAATTTCAAACAAATTTATATTTTTCAAAGAAATGAGAAGCCGAAAAATTAATTTGTACTCTCTTTGAAGCCTGTTTTAATGGAAATATGATTTTTGTAAGAATCTTAGAAAACATTACTTTCAATGAAATAAATCTTTTTTTGACAAAAAAAAGTAGTAAGCCACTTTCTACATTATTATTTTCATACAGTAAATCGAAGATTAATATTATTAATTTGAAACTAGCTGTGATTTCGATCTCGAGTGTTTCCACTTTGTTTGTATTTATAATTATATGGTGCTCATTTCACGAGCACTTTGCTTCCCGTTAGAAAATATATTTGCTTCCTCATAGAGGAAGCATTAGTTATTTTTTCAATAATATACAAACCAAAGTCTTCATTTGCTCAATTTAAAGATAGAAATTTACAAAAAATACAAAATTACAAAATAATACAAAAAATGTTTTACATACAAAGACAAATCAGACAAATCAAATCTTGTTTTCGAAATAATAATTTTTCGAGCTGGAAAAGGGAAAGGAAAAGTTCTCTCGCGCCCTATCCCTTTCCCAGCTTTATGATTTCCTTACAAAAATGGCCAGAATTACTCTATTTGAGAATTTATGATCAAGAAGTCTTTTCTATTCCTGCGTCAACTTTGAATTATGTCGATGAAAAAAGTTTTTGTGTTTAAAACTGATGATTCAGATATTATAAATGAGCATAACTTGACAAATCTTCAATAAAGTGTATTATTATTACAGATCAATCGATGCGCTTCGAATCAAGGAATATTCTCCGTTCTTGCATTAATTTTGAATTATGTTATTGAAAAAAGTTTTACTATGAAAAGCCGTGCTTTCAAATATTATGCATTACCATAACTTCCTTACTCTTCAGTAAAATGTATCAATGTTATAAGTCAATCGATTCGTCTTGAATGAACACAACTTTTCTATTCACACATCAACTTTAAATTACGAGAATGAGAAAACTTTTACTATAAAGAATGATTTGAAAAATATATAAATTACTATAACTTCCCTACTCTTCAATGAAATGTATTGGTATGGAAGGTCAATCGATTCGTCTCAAACCAAGGAATCTTTCATATTGTTGCATCAACTTTGAATTATGTTGAAGAAAAAAGATTTACTTAAAAAAACCGTATTTTCAAATATTATGAATTACCATAGTTTCCTTACTCTTCAATGAAATGTATTAATATTATAGGTCAATCGATTCGTCTCGAATCAACACATCTTTTCTGTTCTTGAATCAACTTTGAATTATGTGAATGAAAAAAGTTCAACTATAAAAAACCGATTTTCAAAATATAGGTATAAATAACCATAACTTCCCTACTCTTTGATGAAATTTATTAATTTAATATGTCAATTGATTCGTCTCGAACCAAGGAATCTTTTATATTCTTGCATCAGCTTTGAATTATGCGAATAAAGAAAGTTTTCTATGAAAATCCGATTTTTAACATATTATTCAGTGCTAAAAAGAATGTAATATATATTTTTAAAAATCCTTTGGTCAGTTTTAAGATATTAGTGAGGAAAATAAGCCCTCCATATTTCATCGAATTATCTGCAACCGTTTTCTAGTTATCGTGTTCACAAAAAAGCGTGACATCCACACACACATCCACACACACACACATCCGGACAATTGCTTAGAACATTGTATTAGATAAATAAATTAGGGAGGGTTAAATTGAATTAATTTAAAAATTTTGGAAAATGTTACCATTACAAAGCTTCCTCTACGAGGAAGCAAAAAGGAAATTCAGTCTCTCAAGATGAAAAATGTTACTTTTTCTAAATTTAACAACAAAATAAAGTAGCATTTAGACCGAATACATTCTAAATCGGAAAGGCTGTAAAGCGTGCATGCTGAAGTCACAAAATCGTTTCGAAACATAATATTTAGTTGTGCCACTTGAAAAATTAGGAAAAATAGTTTCTTAGACCTTTTCTTCATCTTGCCTCTTTTTCAAAATGTTCGCTTAAGTTATTATTATTCAAATCGGCTGTAGTTGTATTTTTCTCAATTGAATGGCATTAAAACAATTAAAACATTCTTACTGGTCATGTTGATATAATATTATTTTAATCCAATGGGCTACAATTGTTTTTTTTAAATTAAATTCAATTGGAGCAATTAAAACATTATATTTTGTAATATTTTCTAAAAAAATGTAATGTGTAAATCTATAAGTTGAAAAAATTTTGTTTACGAAGTATTAAAAAATTGCATTGTTACAAGAAAAAGACAGTTGTAACCGAATTTATTGCATTTTTAGCGAAAATTTCCAGAAAAAGAGGCCAGAGAAGAAAAGTGTTTGCAAACTTTTTTTTACAATTTTCAAGTGGAAGAACTTCACTTTTTCAAATATCATTTCGTTATTGAAAAAATACGAATTCCTATTTTCTATTGAAATAAACTCAATTTTCTCTTCTTTAAGATGTAGGCACAAGATAAATGATTTTTTCGATAAATGTACCCTATTAATACCAACTTAGAAAGAAAATCAAGAAAAAATAAAAAGGTGGCCTCGTTGAGAAAATGAAGGTTGAAGAGTTTCAGAAAAACGGCAACGATTTTTTTTTTGTAAAATACATTACCACCTTAAAAATTTGTAATACTCATATCTTAGTCAAAACCTTTTTTTGCTCAAATAGCAAAATATGAGTCAACTAAAATTCCTTAAAAACAACATAAAAAAGAACATATTTTGTCTTAAACCGATTTGGTGACTTCACTTCACAATGCCATGAGATCAATGATTTCCTCAACTTCCAAGGATATGCAAGAAGCCGTAATCAAAACGCTACAAAAAATGTTTCAAACATATCTTTCACTCTAGATAGTTGGACCTCTGTATAAAAATATGTTCGGAATAAACTTTTTTTCATAGAAAATATAAATTCTAAAAACTACGAAACTTCAAAGACTTTTTAGATTTTTTTAATTTAACAAAAAATTTGATGAAGTTTCTCTAGTCCATTAGTCTGATGTATTTTATAAAACAAAATTGTATATTTTTTTAATATCGCTCAGATATGAAGGTAAAAGTTAGCTTTAACCTTGAGAAAAGGCCTTTTTTACGTCCATCAACTCATTTTCTATTTATATTCATTTAAATATAGCAATATTAAAAATTTTGGAAACCAGCTTCTCGGTTGTTCGGTCAGATCGATCGATTTGACAAGAAGTTCATTTAGCGAGACGATATGAGATGACAGCTCGATTGTCAAGGCGATGAACAAAAATATTTTTGGTCGTTTCTCGGATCGTGTCGCTCGAATGAATCACTATTGCCGGCCGAGCAACGTTTTGCAAATTTCATAATTTTCAGATCCCAACCTCTCTAACAATTGGTACCTCGAAACGCAACCTTCGGAATTTCCGCTGAAATTTTAGTAGTCGAATGGCAAAAAATGTAACAACTTGAAAAACGATAATTTGCGAAATGTATTTAGTTTTGCAAATCATACAATAGTCTTTTCTCAACGTATAAAAGCAGAAACAACATTTTGAAAAATCTTTGGTATTTTCGCTCAGGAGAGATTAACAAAATATTAATTTGTTTATAATTAATAACGTGGTCGCATCATGAACGTTTTGCAAATTTGATACAGGATAGAGACTTGAGTATATATATTTACTCACTCAAGTTTGCAAAATGTTTTGAATTTTCGTGGAACAACGAGGGGAAAATTTTGCAATTTAATTGTTTTAAGCAAATTGCCGACCCGATGACGTTATGCAAAATTTTATTTTATGTTCAACATAAAAAAAAAATCTGCCCGCTTTGCGGGCACATTCTCATGGCGCGCTTCGCGCGCGGCTCGCAAGTTTGAGCGCGCCTAGGGCGCGCGACTGTTGGATCTCGCGCTTCGCGCTCGATCATATATTTATCTCGCGCTTCGTGCTCGATTATGTGTTCACCTCGCGCTACGCGCTCGGGCGTATTTGCATCGCGCTTTACGCTAGGCTCCTCTAGATTTTTGAACTTCGTGTTCGACATCGATGAAAAGAAAAAGTTTGTTTGCAAATATTATAAAATTATCAAAACCTCTACATATTAAGTGATTGTTAAATTTATTTTTATTTTAGACTGAAAAGGAACTTTATTTACTCAAGGTTCTATCGACCTTAAGGAACACATTCTCATCCAGACACTCGCGCTTCGCGCTCGATATTTGATTTGAAAATCATTTGAACCGTATGATAGAAACAAAAAAGTTTGAGCGCACTTACGGCGTGCGATTTGATAAATACACTGAGCGCGCACTTTGTGCTTCGTGTTATATGTTCTTCATATACAAATTACTAAATTTGTATTTGATTTCAAATGAAAAGTAATGATATAATTTAGGCGACAAATTTTATTAGTTAACATTTTATTTTAGCTTGTGCCGTTTATCAAAAAAGTTAATTTTTTCATTTTGAATATATTCTTACCACAAAAATTGATTACGGGTGTGTAAGTCTCTTTTGAATGCACAATTTTTGTTCATTTATATGTTTTCGTACCTTGCATTGTTTTTTCAAAAATTTGATTTTTTTTACTGTCAATGTTATTTTCACGAATAAAACAAAAACCACGCATCCTATCGAAACATGAGTCACAATAAATTTGTACCTCTTCCTTGGATGAACAAATTTTGTTTCGGTCATTTTTTTGTAGCTGGTAATATTCGTCTGAAAATTTGATTTTTCTATTTTCAATGCTGTTTTTTACGAATAAAACAAAAACTACGCGTCATATCAAAAAGTGAATGATAAGAAATTTGTAGATATTTTTTAGGTGCACAATTTTGGTGAGATGATATTTTCTGGTATCTTGCATAGTTTTACAGCAAAATGGCTTTTTTGATTTTTCATTAATTTTTTGTGCGATCAAAATTTGAATTTTTTATTTTTCGAAAAATTCAAAAAGTTGTTATGAAAATATTATAGGGTGTTCAGGAATCAACGTTTTTTTCCTCTTGACTTTTTTTCATATCGTGCGTTTTTCGGCTTAAAATGTTCATTTTCGTTTGTTGTTTGGAATTTTGAAAATGCTATAACTCCAGTAATTTTTTTTTATCAGGAAAAGTCATAAGAATATTTTGTTCGTCATTTTGCGTACTACTAATAACCGTACATAGAATTTTCAAATCTTCCAAAAAAGTGGTCTCAAAAATTTTCAAAATGTGCTCACTTTTTGGATTTTCATCCAAAATAGCTGGTTAACGAACTCGTTCTCTATTTTTGGGCCATAAAAAAGTGTGCCAAAGCTCAATCAAATCTGATCATTCTTTCGAAAGTTATCGTGGCTACAGACAGATAGACAGACTACAGACAGACAGACACCTTCGTAAAAATCGTTTTTTCTAGCTCAGGGGGTCTCGAAACGTGGAGATTTGATGAAAACCGACTATGTCAAATTTTACATAAAACCAATACCTTCTCATTAGAATGAGAATGTAAAAACATACAATTTTTCTGAAGACCTTCGGAATTGTTGTTAATTGATTAGCTATTTCCACTAGTCTACTTGTCACGATATTGGAGTTTGCCACAGATATGGACTTGAAACTTGTGTAAAATCTCACATTTTTCTTACTTTTGAGTTTTTGAAATTACATTTCGAAATCAAAATAAAATGATTTCATATATTTATGTGACAAATAAGTTGAAGAAAAGTGATAATTAAAATATTTTTCAGACGTCCTAAATTTGATTTCGATGAAGGTTGCTCCAACACGGGGTGGATTGGAAAGATTCTAATTTTTGACTATTTATCACAAGTGACATATCGGTGGAATCGCCGAAAAACATAGATTCCTAATATAATATTATTAAATTATTAATTGTAAAATTAAAAAAAATCATGTTACGTATTTCACTCCTCATTAGTACAAAGGACCCCCCGCAGGTAAGGGTCGGCGAAAGAGAGCTCAGAAGAGCAACCGGTGCGGTGTAGACTAGGTGATGAGGTGGGTGTACCTGAGCTATTGAAACTGGACATTATAAATAGTGCTACTACACTAATATAATTCCGGTTTTCTCGAACAATAAAATTAATCTCTTTTCAGTTTGGGTTCCAGTTAGGAAATTTTCGATCTAATTTATTACTCTAAAATTCGAAGCTTTTCAACTTTGAAGACCCATAAAATCAATTTAAATAACAAAATCATTATAAAAATTCATAGTCTTCTTATATTACTAGGTTCTTATAAACGTATTTTTGTTTGTTTATTCAACTTCATTGTCATTCCAGATGTTGGACGATTGTCCAGTTATTCTGATTTTAAAGGCCTCGATTCATAATTTGTTCTATTTTTAATACTTTCTCAAAATGGATTATGGAAAAAAATATTTCAAAAAACAAAGCCCCAACAAAAACCTCTACGGTGCAAAAAATTTATCAACTTCAAAAGTATGAATTTGTAAAATAAAATTTGGTGAAAAATTCCAAGAAAAAATAATTATAATAAAATATATTTTGAAAGCATATACTTTGAAAAAAATGTCATTTCAGGTCTTTATTTATGAGCGTACATTTTCACTTTAAAGAATTTCAAAATGCAGTAATACTTGACCGACCTCTTGTGTTTATTCCGAATTAAAAATGGTTCAATCCGAAATGAAAAAGCCTGCATGTTTCAAATACATATCTACAGGCACACATCAAATGTACGCTAAGCAACATATGTCCTCATTGTTCAACCAATGCTTAGAAAAAAAAGTCGCATCGAGATATTTTCGAAAGGAATGCAATAGTATTGTCCATTTTTAATTCCGACAATTACTTCGTTTATAACAATTGCAGAACAATAGAAAATAATGTGATTGTTTGAAAATTGTTTAAACAAGGAACGAAAAAATACGGCATCTAGATATTTCGGAGACGAATCTAGAGGTGTTTTTCGTTTTCCGATACGATTCTTAGTTTTTTAAAATAATTGTGAATGTATTAATATTTTTAATGCGAATTCTGAAAGAAAAATTATGCTCATATTTTTCAAGAAAAGGAGCAAGTTCAGATAAAAAAATGATATGGTAATCCTTGTCGATACATTAAGTGCCAACATTATCGTCAAAAAAATTAAGTAGTTGCATTCTAAGCCAAAGAGTTGAATTTTCATGCCAAAAAGACGAACTTGAACCAACAAGATTATTTTCAGCCAAAAAAGATGAATTTTCAACCATGTAAAATTACTTTTCTTCCATAGAAGATGAATTTTGAAAATTGAAATTGAAAGACAAATCAATTTACTACAAATAGTTGAAATTTGAATTCACAAAAATTAATTTTCAACAAAAAAGAAGAATTATCAACCAGTTGCATCCAATGAAAAATTACGGATTTTTGACAAAATAGTAGAATCCTCAAACAAAATGATGAATTTCTAACCAACAAGGTTAATGTTAAAACCAAGAGAAAGAATTTTCAAGAAAATACATGAATTTTCTACCAAATAGTTGAATCACAATTAGGGCTACAGTTTAATATGAGGGCTATATTTACAACCAAAAGTGCAATAATTATATTTTCAGATAAGAAAATCAAGTTAAAAAAAAGAATTTCCGACAAAATACTTACATTTGCGAAAAAAGTTTAATTTTCAGCAAAAAATATGATTTCTCATCATAAAAGGCAATTAACGACCAAATAGCAGAATTTTCAACTGATAAAGAGATAAATTTTCAACCAAAAGTGGAATAAATAATTTTTCAGATAAAAAAATAATTAAAAGAAAAATTAATTTCCAACCAAATAGTCACGTTATGAAATAAATAGTTTAATGTTCAACAAAAAATATGAAATTTTAAGAAAAAAGTTCATTTACGACAAAATAGTTGAATTTTTAACTTATAAGCGATATATTTTCAACCGAAAGTGGAGTGAAACTTTTTAGCTAAAACAATTTTTCTTCCACAAAAACAAAAGAATTTAAAAAAAAAGATAGATAAATTCTCAACGAAAAATGGAATAATTAAATTTTCAGTTGAAGAAACATATTTTGAACGGAAAAAAGCAAATTATCAACCAGTTAACTCCAATGGAAAATTACAAATTCTTGACAAAATAGTTGCATCCTCAAACAAAAGGATGATTTTTTAACAAACAAGAATAATGTTACATATAACAAAACGACGAATTTTCCAAAAAAATTAATTGTCGACCAAAAAGTTAAATCACAAATTTGTGAGGGATATATTTTGAACCCAACGTGAAATAACTAAATTTTCAGTTCAAAAAGTTAATTGAAAAAAAAATTTTTTCAACCAAATAGTTACATTTTCAAATGAATAAACCAAAATTATTAATTTTTAACAAAACAGTACATTTATAACAAAATATTTGAATTGTCCACATACAATAAAAGGAATTCTAACAAAATAGTCACATTTTCAAATTAATAGTTCAATTGTCAATCAAAAACATGAATTTTCAAAAAACCATAAATTCTCAAGCTGTTAGCCAAAAAGACGAATTTTTTACATAACTGTTCATTTACGACCAACTAGGTGAATTTCAAATTAAAACCTTGTACGTTCAACCAAAAAATTCATTATTTACAATGTAGTTCAACTATAAACCAAGTACTTGATTTTTCTGCAAAAAATGTATTCCTAATGAAATATGCTGTTGAAATATGTTGGATAGGTCGTATTTCAACCAAAAGAGATTTTATTTTGAAGACAAAAATAGTTGAATTAAACTAAAAAACGACCAATTTTGAACAAAATAGCTGAATCCTCAACCAAAACGGAATAATTTTCAACCAAGCAGTAACATTTTCAGTCAAGAAAATTAATTCCCAACAAGAAAAAAAGAACTTAAAATTTCAAGTGAAACAGATTAATTAAAAAAACAAACAGTTAGAAAAAAATTTACTTTCACATTTGTATTCAGCAGCCCCAAAAAATCTCTAGAATTTTAAAATTTGCAAATTTTAGAGCGAAATTTCTCTTCAGCTACCCTGAAAACGTATAAATACTAATTTTCATCAAATTCAAACCTCTTAAAAAACATTTTATTTGCGATATTATATCCTTCATTTTCAATTTTTGAAGTCTGATAACAAATTCGGACTCAGCGACCTAAAAAACTTACAAATACTCATTTGCATACAAATTCAACGATTTTCAAATTTTGGTATCAAACCTTGTGAATTTTGGAATTCTGATACCAAATTTAAATTCAGTGGCCTCAAAAACATAAAGATACTCATTTTTATAAAAATTGAACCATTCTCAAGCTTTTATATTCACGATTGAATCTTACTATTTGACAGTTTTCAAATTCCGGCCGGCGAAAGGCACCTGCCAATTCACTGTGAGTAAATGCAGTGTTGCCAAATCACGGAGGTGGGAAGGTGTGCCTCTTACCTGTGATTGGAGTTATATATGCTGGAGGTGAGAACGTACAGCTTGTATCTGCTAGTATGGCGACACTAGCGCCGGTGATATATACCTGAACTAGGTAGGCGATACTGCTGATAAAGGATGAACGTTGTCACCTCCGAAAGTTTTTTCGCCAAATGCAATGAAAGACCATCTAAAATGGATTTACATCGAAAAATAGGCAAAACGTTGTCACCTCCGTTTTCGGAGGTGACAACGTTATATATGAGGCGACAACGTCTAGTGTATATATATTTTTGAGGTGACAACGTACAGTCTATACATATATATATATATATATATATATATAGTACTTAATGGGTGTTACGTAAAAATTTATAGATAAATATTTAAAGTCAATAATACTATTTAAATTATTTTAATTATTTATTTATTAATAATTATTTAAATTCATATTTAAATTAAACTATATTTAAATAAATTAATAAATGAATCTAAATAAACTATTTAAATTCAAAAAGTTAGTTATAATTCAATCAAGGCGAACTCATAGCATTAGACCCAGAGTTTGTATAGCAAAAAGCAGAACCTGAGTTCCACCTGCTATTCTGATTCGTTTCCCCTGTACCTTGAAAATTGCAAATATTTCGGGCTGATTTTGCAGGTGCAAAAAAATGCAACTAATATTCTATTAATTATTATGTAAGTAAAAAAATAAGAATTATGCGTTAAATATTATTTGAATAATTTATTTGGAAAAATAATGGAAAAATATTACTTGTTTCTATCAAATGACTCGTCTAAAAATATTTCTTTAAACAAAGAGGTTTTTATATTTGAATGGCCTAAGGCTTTCTGCAAACTAACGTCATTTTAGTAAAAATACAAAATGAAAAATAATTTTTATATCAAATTTTGGGCAAATATATTTATCATTAATACAATAACGTAACCACTTTCTAAGTTATTTCAAAGTAATTTACTTCATAATATTATCAGATAATCAATTAATTATATTATTGAATATTAATTTGTAATTGTATTTTTTTGAAAGCCCGGCTGCGCCAAGCCACTTTATTGCCACACGGAAAATTTTTCCAGTTATAGGCCATCCATAAACTATGTTAGAAATTATGGGCCTTTTTGGCCTCCACCCTCGCCAGAAAGACCCTTAGCCTTTGGCTTGAGACGATTTTTACGTTTATAAATTCTTTTAAATAAAATTAATGCAGATAACTCATTGAATTTAATACAAAACAGTTGATATTTCTAAGATTCCGAGGCAAAATATATTGCATTGTCAACTAAATAGTTGAATTTTCAACAAAAAAATATTTCCTACCCAAATAAATGAATTTTCAACACAAAAAAAAAGAATTAGGAAAAAAATAATTTTCAACCAAATAGTTGCATGAACAACCAAATATATGAACTTTCAAGCGAAAGAGATGAGTTTTTTAAAAAATAGTTCAAGATTTAACCAAATAGTGAAATTTTCAAGCCAAAAAGAGAAATTTTTTCGTAGGCAGTTGCATTTTTAACAAAAAAGTTACTTTTCAACCAAGGAAGATCAATTTTTAACCAAGAAGGATGACTTTTCTACAATAAGAGATGAATTTTCAATCCAAAAGGATGAATTAAGAACAATTATTATAATTTTTGAACAAAATAATACATAATTAGATTTTAATTTTGAAACAAAAAAGATTAAAATTCAATTATATATTTGAATTTTCCAGACAAAAAGACAAATTTTTTAGAAGACGGATATTTTAGAAAACAGTGGACTTGTAATTCGGAAAAGATAAATTTTTAACCGACAAGATAATTTTCAATCAAGGAAGATGAATTTTTAATAAGATAGTTAAATTCTCAACAAAAATGTTGAACTCTCAACCAACACGAATAATTTCGTACCCAAAAAGACAACTTTTCAACAAAATACAAGAATTTTATACCAAATAGTTAAATTTTTAACTTATACAATATACCGGATAATATGTAAAGCAAAAATAGAATAGTTAAATTTTTATATAAAAACTCTAATAAAAAAAACTTTAAACAAAAAAAAAAAATTTTTGAACAAAATTATTGAATTTTCAAACGAAAAAATGAATTTTGGACAAAGAACATTAATGTTCTACAAAAAAAAAAAAACGAATTTTCAACTCATCCAATAAACAGGATAAAGGTTTAACCAAACGAGTTTAATTTTCTACCAAACTGCTGAATTTTTATGCCAGAAAGATGAATTTTCCACAAAACAGTAGAATTTTTAACAAAAAAGTTCATTTGAAAGTAAATAGTATCATTTTTACTATAATTATGAATCTTTAATAAAAAAATTTGTTTACAACGTAATTCAACTTTGAATCGAATAATCGACTTTTCAACCAAAAAAGATGAATTCTCAATGAAGCATGTAACAGTTAATTGTTCAACCAAACAATTGCATTTTTAACAAAAAGGATAAATTTTCAACCAAGAAGATTAAATTTCTACGACGAAAGAAGAATTTTCAACTAAAAAGTTGAACTTATAACTAAAAAAGATACATTTTTAACCAAATAGTTACATTTTCATTTGAAAAAGATAAATTTTCAACCAAAAATGGAATAGTTTCATTGTAAGTTTAAAAAATTTACTCTCAGCCAAACATGAAACGAATTTTCATCAAAATAGTTCAATTTTCCACCAAGAAGATGAACCTTCAACTCAAAAAATGAATTTTTAACAAAGTAGTTGAATGTTAGAAATGATGTACGTTTAGTCTCGACCTTTTTTGAATTGAATAAATAAATAATTAAATAATAAAGGTCAAAATAAAAAATGACATCATTCTGTTTGAAACGTTTCGGTCACTGTTTTAGACCCTCATCAGTGAACAAAACTTTTATTAGGTCTGTAAAAAACATACAAATAATGTAGAAAATATTCATAAAACAAAACAGATGACGAATGAAAATTTAAATTTAAGTAAAAGAAAGAGAAGGGTTGTCTCATAAAAGGAGGGCCTCTATTTTAAATCTATATAACAAGCAATAAATATTGAGAACTGCAAAGAAAACGGAAGGCCAATAAGGAAGAAAGAAGAAAAATACCTGGCACAAGTTAAAAATCGAAGAGAAAGTCAGAGTAAAAATACAACAGAGGGCAAAAAACATGTAATATTAACAGAAAACAAATAAAAATATAAATAAATAAGGACGAAAGCCCGACATCCCGCTTGGAACGTAAAGACGAGTGACTAAACAACTGAAGGAAATTACGAGAATTCAAACAGGAAAATAGAAAGTGATTCGACCCAAATCCAGATGTAATATTTACTAACTCCCTAATTCTGATAAAGGCAATGTTACGATTGATATGTCTAAAATTAATTACTACAAAAAAATGTCTGATATTCCAAATGATAAAAAACTTTGTTCCCTATCCAAATTTGAATACAATGCTACTCTACAAGACAAGAATAATAATTTGATCTTACTCAGCCATCACTCCAAGGGCCTACGGCCTTCTTAAAATTCATAAACCTGATACCCCCTTAAGACTAATTGTTTCAACTATTAACGGCCCTCTATACAAATTATCTGCCTTCTTGTCCAAAATTGTAAATAATGTTATTGCAAAAAATGATTCACACGTCACAGATAGCTTATCCTTTGTACACAAAATTAAGTTATGTCGTATCCCTTGTGATTACATCTTAATTTCTTTAGATATAGTTTCCATGTCTAATAACATACCTACACCTGATGTTCTGACTGTTTCACTTCAAAATGGTCTGAGATTTCTGAATTTACTGACATTCCACTTCATTACTTTTTAGATTGCATTGAACTGTGTTTAAATTTCACCTTTTTCAAATTAGGTGGCTCCACTTATAAACGGGAAAGAGGCTTAGCTATGGTTTCTCCCCTCTCACCTGCATCTGACAATTTAGTTATGGAGAAACTCGAATCTCACTAACTCGAAAATCTCCCTTTTTCAGTTTCATTTCTCTTTCGTTATGAAGATGACATAATCACAGCTGCCCCTAAAGATAAAATCCATATACTCCTTGAAAATTTCAATTCTTACAATTCCAATATTAAATTCACCATAGACGTTAGAGAAAATTCAAAAATTAGTTTTTTAGGCACTCTTGCTATTAGGGGTCGTCCATAAATTACGTAAGACGTTTGGGGGAGGGAGGGAGGGTCCAGCGGATTTCTTGAAGTATCTTACGGTGGGGGAGGGGGTTGACGATTATCTTACGTAAGATTTGAATATGTCAAAAATCCGACATTGAATGATTGAAATTCAAAACCTTGATGATTTTTAACGATATGACGCTTATTCCAGAATTTTATTTTTGCTCCAATTCCTGACTTTTGTTGATATATTATTGAGATTTATTCTAACATAAAAAAATATGTAGTCTGTAGAAATGTAATACATGATGTGATATACGTGAATCATGTTTTATACATTTTTTTTCTCACCTCAAAAATTTTACGTATGATTTTAGAGGGTGGGTGGGGGGTGGGTTGTACGAAAATCTTATGAAATTTTACACAAGTCTGTGAAGCAAGTCCGTGACTTGCTTCGCTATTTAATTTAAAAAAGGTCAAGACTAAACGTACAACATTACTAATATGTGGAATCTTGAACATTATATACCTGAGACGAAGAAAAAGGGTTGCGAAAGTAGAAACATAGAAAATGGGGTGTTGAAAGGCGGTATCGAAATATGGTCAGGAGTAGATAGTAAATCACAGGCTAGTGAAGGGGTCGGTTTAATTATGAATGAAAAAGCAAGACAGCATCTCAAAGATCAAGGATATGTATCGCCCAGATTGCTGTGGGTTTGAATGAAGGTATGAATCAGAAGATTCATTATCATAGCGTGCTACACCCCAGTTGATAGTGATCCAAGAGAATTCAAAGACGCCTTCTGGGACACTTTAAATGATACAATAAGTACTTGCGATCAAGATGAAAGAATAATTCTGCTAGGAGATATGAACCGATGGGTCGGTGTCCAACGCCAGGATACAGATACCGAAAGGGTGCTAGGTAATTTTGGGGATCCAACAAGAAAAAAATATAACGGGAAAAAATTAGTTAGCTTATGCTTAGAAAAGGGCCAATTTATTACCATACTTGGCTTCGACATAAAATGATCCACACGTACACCTGGTGTAAAGGAAATAACCGCAGTATAATTGACTTCGTTATTGCGGATGAAAGACTAAGAGAACTAGTCAAAAATACAAGAGTCATGAGGGGTTCCGAATGCAATACTGATCATTACCTTTCAGTCTCCAAAATAAACTTAGGGCGGGGATAGAGAAGAAAGAGAACCAAAAAAAAAACGAAACAAACACGAATCATAGATAAGGCAACTTGGGATGCGCTAATAGACAATAAAAATATAGAGGGCCCATCAGGTATGACCAAGGATGTCATTGTTAGCAGTGCGACTGAAGTGTGTGGTACTGCGGTTGTAGGAAGAACATCTGGTGATGCATGGTGGAATAATGAAATTCAGGCAGCCCGACGAGGAAAGCAAGAAGCGTACGACAGAACGTTGAACACCACAAGTCTTAGCAATGAGGAGAGAAATAGACATACCTCACAGGTTGTGCGAATTGATAAATGTATGTATCGAGATAGGAGAAGTCCCAGATGATTGGAGAAAAACGATTATCGTACCAATATACAAAAGAAAGGGAGATAAAAGCACGTGCAGTAATTACAGAGGTATCAGCTTACTAAGTTCCGTAAGTAAAATATACTCAAAAATTCTTATTCGTAGGGTAATGAACATTACAGAAGAAAAGATATGGGACGTCCAAAGTGGATTTATGCTGGGAAGATCATGTACAGATAAGATATTCAGTTTAAGACAGATCACAGAAAAAAGCTTGAGAGTAGGAAAGAAAGTTTTCTGTGCATTTGTTGACCTAGAAAAAGCATTTGACAAGGTAGATAGAAGTGAACTTTGGGAAGTCCTTAAAGAGTATGGAGTCAATGGATGGCTCCTACAAGCAATAAAAACAATATATACAGGTAGTAAAGCGAGGGTAAGGGTATATGGGAAACTGAGTGACTGGTTCGATATTATGCAAGGCGTGAAACAAGGATGCGTTATGTCCTCATGGCTATTTATCATATATATGGACAAGTGTCTAAGAATGGCCTTCTTCGACGAAGTAGGTGTAGATCTCGAGACAGTGAGGGTACGTGGGTTAGCTTTCACAGATGACAAAATTATCACGGCAGAATCAATCGAGCACTTGCAAAGAATGTTGAATAAACGTAATACAAGCATGAAGAACATGGGCCTCAAAATTAACGTAAATAAAACAAAAATCATGGTGTTTGAAGGAAAAACTGAGAAAACAATGTGCAACATTGTCCTAAATGATGAGAGATTAGAACAAGTTGACAAGTACATATTTCTGGGTAGCCTATTCACTAGTGACGGAAAAATAGATTATAGATAATAGATTAATAGTTAGATAGGCGCATAAATAATGGGTAAGCAGGTTATCGGTAGAGCAGCGTCCATGCTCAGAAATAAACACATATCAAAAAAATCTGAAATGGCGATACATAATTCTATATTCGTACCGACTGTACTATACGGTAGCAAGACATGGACCTGTCAAAAGAAGGACAGGACTAAAATTAACGCGATTGGCATGAAACCTCTGCGCACAATCTGCGGGAAAATACTGATGGACAAGGTCCGAAACGAGATAATCCTCAAAAAATGTGTGCAAAAGAGACAATAGTTGACACATGGGAAAGAAATCAGTTAAAATGGTTCGTTCATCTTGGAAGAATGAAAGATGAATGACTGACCAAATAAGTGTATAAAGTTAAAGTAAATGGCAGAATGCCCAGAGGTAGGCCGCCGAAAGAATGGTTAGAAGCTGTGAATGAGAGACTAATCCGAAGAGACACAAGAAGCCATAGAAACACGAGAGCTTGCATGAAAAAATGCATGGACGTGAAGGAAGCCAGAGGAGTATACCAGGACAGAAAAGTGTGGCGACAAATAGTTTGTAAACAGAGTGACAATAGAGTGAATGACGCCTGAAACAAAGACCTTGGATAATAATGGGCCCAAGTGGGGAACCACACATAACAATTTTGTGAGGCACCTACCCCGAAAGGGAAATGGCTTGATGGTATAATAATAAAGTAATAATAATATCAACAAAGTAGTTGAATTTTTTATAAAAAATGAGAATTTTAATAATATAGTTACATTTTCAACAAAATAATTAACTTTTCTACCAAATAAGAGAATTCTTAATCAAACGAGATGAATTCCGAACAAAAAATATAATAGTAGCCTTTTCAATAAAAAAATGAACTTTTACCAGTAAATATAGTTGGATTTTCTTATGGCGTTTAAGTTATAAATGTTATTTAAGTTCGTAACGTTATTTACACTCATAACTCCCCCCCCCCCCGTTACCAACCTTTGTTTTAGCCCCCCTTCCTTCAAACTGGTCCCGTACTTTATAGAAAGTACCGCCAGGCCACATTTTCTTTTAGCACTACGCCACTGATTATACAGAAAAAAATGATATCAAAATTAATTGTCTTTGTAGTTATTTTATACATTTTATTTTATTGCTTTTATTATTTTGCCTGAGTTAAATGGCAGTAGCAGACAGTATTTTTTACTGCGAAAATGGGAAAAACAGGCAACAAAATGTCAAGCAGAAGCTTAAAAGAAAGCCGAGCGCAATAGAAAAAAAAATTTGCAATACAGTTTAATTTTCACTTTTCTGTGTTATTTCGCAAAACTTCGTTGTAAGAATCATGAATAAGATAATATACTTTCTTTTAGCTGTTGAATTTCCGAACTGTTATATTCTAAATGGTCTGAATATACATTTTAGTATTGGAAAGACAACCGACATTAATTTAAAATAAAAGATGAAGTATAACGATTAAAAATTTAGTAATGGAGTTTCAAATTTTTAAAGAAAAGTCCGCATTATTTCTTTGCAGACACTCGTTCTATAATATTAATCAAGACGAGGGTGATTTAAACACTACTGGAAAGTATTCATAAAATATTATTCATTCAATTTAATGTATGAATGTAGGGGAAAAGTTTGAAATGTATGCCTTATAAGGCTTTCTTTTTCAGCGGAATATAATTCTCACGATACGAATAAGTGATTTCGCCGAAAAGGAAATCCTTATAAGTAAAAAAAGTTCAAACTATGAATTTTGTTTTTAAGAAGTTTTTAAAGCAATGATTATTATGGTGTAGAATGTCAATCCATTCTATTAGGATATTATTCTTCGTTGAATCTGTCTATGTTAAAGTTATTTTATTGGACAATTTAAAAAATATGTAGCCTCAAAACGCAAGGTTTCACCAGCAAAATCATCTTTTTGAAATCTTGCTCTCAACTCATCGTCAAATCTAGTAAATTGTTCAAAAAATGTATTTGAAATTATAGAATTAAGATCAATCTGGTAAATCTGGACCGAGAACACGAATAAATATTACGTGATTTCTGAGTGATCATAAAAAATGTTTACTTGTGGAACGGAAATTTTGGCAAAGATGAAAATACCAGAGTCTTCGCGTTCGTTAAATTCTTACCATATAATCATTCTTTAAATAAATCAATATTTGACCTTCATGAATGAACGTAAAGACTGAACTTTATTTTTTTCTTCGAATTTTGACCTGTAGAAGACAACATTTTTTATTCATATCAAACGAGTTACAAATCGCTGAAGTCTATTGTACCTACAAAAAATCCAGAAATTTCACCCCCTCCTCCTCGGAAAATATTTGTCTCAATAACTAGGAAAGAATGTGTCTGAATTATCAAATTTTATTCTAGCAATCACGCAATATTTATTCATATTCTTGGTCCAGATTTAAAGAGTATAAGATTTGTACTTCATTTTATGAATTGCCACTGTTGTTATGTGTATCGATGATATCAATATTGTCATTAAATAGTTCGTTATAAATATTTTGTACACAGAGACAAAATGGATAAAAAAAGAAAAAATGCTCTGGAATTGCCTTGAATACATGTTAAGGAACATCCAGGAAGACAAGAGCTTAATTAAAATACATCTAGTGAATACGATGTGAAAGGTGATCCTGACAGTTCTGCAGCAGGTAAATTTATTCAAATGATTGAAAGTTAAGTTTAGAAATATATATATTAGTAGATAATCTTGCTTTTTCGAAAATTTAAAATGATTTTTTCTCTTTTTCTGATGGAATAGAACTTGATTAATACGCAGAAAAAGAAAAAAAATGGAATAATTCTAATCTAGTTTGTATTTTCAGTTGCATAATACTAAATAAAATGAATTTTCCTTTATAAATTGTTAAATTCAATATCTATGTTTTTGGTTTTAGTCCAATCGCCACGAACACTTCCGTATGCACTAAGAAGTCACCAAGATAACTTTTGTTTAAGGTAAAAAAGTCCCCTGACATGTAATATATATTGAATGATGAGGTATCTCGACTAATCAGATTTATAATTTTTTACTAATCTTTAGTGGCCCGCTTTTCCCTAAAATCAAATCTGTAAAACTTCACCAGTAATTAGTGAAATTTTATCAATTTTGAATGAGAGAGACCTCAAAGTATCTCTTGCATAAGAAAAAAGCTATATAATTAAAATAACCTTCTTTAGGCACTCAAGTTTATACTTATTCAAGGTGATGCTTATTTGAGGCAAATGATTTTGACAAAGTTTGTTCAATTATTCCAATTTTCTATAGAAAATAAGTAAAATATACAACCGAAACAAATTTGAAAATCAGAAACAGTACTCTGTGGAAAAGTAGTAGTGAAATAATATATCATTAATTTTGAGTCCAAAATAGAACTCTGTTGAAAAGTAGCAAATGATGATCATGAATGTGCATAATTAGTTAATATATTGATCCTTATTGAAACCATATTGATTCATTATAATGCTAAGATTGTAAAAAAATCTTATTTTTCTTAACTTCGTTCACGCAATCAGAAGGCAATATTTTAAAAATGAAAACATACTAATTCGAGTGACCAATTCCTCAATATGGCCTTCTTATTTTTTCAATAGAGTTAAAAATGTTACACCATCATGTCGTTTGATTAAACTTTTCTATTTTTAACGTTTTACATGTGTATAACTTTTTTTTTAAATCATTATATACAGTCCTAAATCATTTTCTTGTTAACAATTAATGAAAATGTATTCTCTTTTCAAAATTTTTCTGCATGACGACGTGAGGTTTACCTAAGACGAGCAATTAGCTTTTACTATTGAATTAGAAAATATCTCGACTTCTTGGATTAGTAATTGTCTATTAATCTTTAGTGGCTCACTTTTCACTAATATAATCCGAAAGCCTTATAGACTATATATTGCTCATAATCTCCGGTCCCCTATAAACAAAAATTTTCAAGTTATCTAAGAATGTGCTGTCATGTCGCAATGATAGGCGGTATTTAAAAAATATTTAACTCACTTCCTATTGTGATAAAACTGATAAATATTACATTAAGCCTGAAAATTGCATATTAAGGTAAGTGGAGTAATGATAATAAAAGAATGATTGAAATTCCAGTCGAATCTTGCTGATGTGATTGCGGTGAGCTTTATTTTTTCAAGCTCTGTTACCTAATTATAAATTTATTCTAAAATGTTTGTTAATAAACACAAATTTGGCATGAAACATTTGAAAAATGTATTCTCTTTTCAAAATTTTCCTGCATGACGACGTGATGTTTGCCTAACACATCTATTTAAGTAATGTAATCATATATTGATGATTCCACAGATTTTTTAAAATTCCATGAGCCATAATTCAGCTTGACCATATCAGCGATCCAGCTGCCGATTATTTTCCGAATATTAGGTTCCCGAAAACCGCCAAACACAAACACTGAGAAAAATGGATTATACGAACTGGATATAGTAGAATTAAAGAATAATACGCCGTATAGAAAAGTAAATTAGCGCGTATAATCTATAATATTTTTCTAATGTATGAAGATGTTACCAAATATAATCTCTAGATGTTAAATTCTTATAATCTGCAGGCATCAATTTGTAACATCTCAGATTTTGAAATATCCAAGCGTCTGTGCAGTCTCAGCAATGGTATACGTCGCATCGTTGTGCGTGTCATACGATATGCATGCGTTCGCATTGAAACAAGTAATAATTAAGTTATAAAATGATTATTAGTGCTAAATCACACGTGATTTAGAATTAGAAAATGGGTAAGTTTATATTTCTTTTCATTACACATCACTGCCATTTGTACAAGTACAGAAACTTAGCCTCCTTTACTTTCGTTTATGTAGTCTTATGATAGCCACTTTTCTGCTTATTGTGTGTTTAAAAAATTGAAATTTGTTTCCAGTTCTACTTCCGAGCTCGTCTATCCAAATTTTGTATAGTTTTATAAATACGTTTCCAAAAATTATTATATATATTTGAGGTTATCTAATGGACCAGGATTCTAATATGGATATTAGATTTAAAAATCTTGGATTATAGATTTTATTATCTCAGATTATAAAGTTTAATAATCCAAGATATTATCCTGTTATATCTATTTATTAATATCTATAGATTGTAGTTCTAATAATCTGGTCGCTTCCCATAGTTAATAGTCCAAGATTATATCCGCTAACATATTTTTTATTACCGGATATAATCCATTTTTCTCAGTGAGGTATCCGATTTTTCGAATCAGAACGTCGAGATTGGTTGTACTGGATGATCTTTTATTAACAAATGAAAAGTCTAGGAGATTTCCTCTTAAAAATCGCAATCTTATAAGAACAATTCACGGAGAGAAGTTTTCATTCGATCGGAAGATTTTTGTTATATGTATTGGCCTGAAGTTCCCGACGTCTGTATCAAATTTTACACAAATCTAATACCTTCTCATTATAGGATGAGAATGTAAAATCATTAAATCGCCGTTCGGAATGAGTACTTATAAGCGTTACTTCATAGGATTGCACAGAAAAAGTCTTACTTCTGTTAAAGCTTAATTTAAGTTCAACCTGAATAAAGACTAAAGGCCTCAAGTTAGATTCAAGTCTTTTTTTGGTCTTACACGAAGATCCTTTTTGACTTAGAACATAATTCTCGTTCTTGAAATAAAACTTTTTCTATCTGTTCAAAATCAAAGAAACTTTCAGGAAAAAAACTCCAACTTCTCATTACTTGTCCCCTTATAACAAAAAGTTTCATTGATAGTTTCTTATGCAGTTTTTTGCATGGAATGCAAAATGAAGGAATCGCTTTATTCCTTGAAGAGTTCGATCAAATAATCGGTCTTTTTTTCTAGAATAGTTATTTCTTCGTTAATTATTCAGGTTTCTGATGAGGTCCAGATCAAATCACATACTTCCGTTTGATATTACGCATCCGCAACAGGAAATTCGATAAGAAAATTTTTCATATGATACTCTCTATAATTTAATAATTAGTCTTCAGTATTTCAGATCAGCGTGTCTTTTGATTAAATTTATTGAAACAAAAAACAGGCATTCATCTATATTTGCCAGTGGTATATCATGCCAAATAGTCCCTGAGTTCCTCGGCGTTGACTAAATCAAATTTTACATAAAACATTCTCATTAGGGTGAGCATGTGAAAAATCAGTTTTATTTTGGATTGCATGAGTAAATGTTTAATTTTTGTTTAATACAGTAAAATTAAAAACACTATATATTGTGCCTAGCGTACATAATTATGTATAATGTATAAATAATCGGAGTGAAGATTATCTGCTCTGCATGCTTCGGTGGCTGAAGAACATCAGTGAATTTAACAATCTATCTTTTGAAGAAATCTTTTCCCTTATTATTACTAGAAAAATTATTTTCCAAAAGATTATCCGTAGAAAGAGAGGCGCGCCTTCATTAATCTGTATATATTTTATCTTTAGATATTAGATATTCCGTAAATCGTATAGGCCACCCTTCTATTTCTTCATTCTTCTTCTCTACTTCTACATTAGGTTTTTATGTGTAACTTTCAATCCAGGATATGTAATCAGAAACTTTAGTATATACATCAGGATCATGTCCGCAAAAAAACTGTCATAAGATGCGATACCAACTTGAGAACCATTGAAAATCGCAGGACCACCAGCATCACGACTGTAAACTCCACTTCCTTCCCCCCAGCACAAAATACACTCTATGGCAGAAGTTCATCAAAGAGTCGACATTCCGTTTGGCTAAGTATGGAAATAGTCACTGATTTCAAAAAAGGAGAACAATTATTCTCTTTTTTTTTAAATCAGTGACTATTTCCATACTTAGCCAAACGGAATGTCGACTCTTTGATGAACATCTGCCAGGGAGTGTATTTTGTGCTTTTATATTCAGACCAAGGTACAGTGGATACCCAACCACTAACAGTGATTTCTGCCTTTTCTGGAATTTCTTCTGTATAAAGAGAAATTTTCGTAATATTCTCATTGAATTGGAATTTTGGAGAAATCATAAGTAGGGCTATATCATATCCTTGCGGTTGAAGACGTTCTATATCGTAACCATCGTGTCGATAAATATTTGTCACATTGTGCAGACTGCCGGCATTTTCTTTCATAGTTGAACCTGCTCTTACTTTTAAGTACTCCTAAGAAACAAGAGTGCAGTGTGCTGCAGTTAAAACAAATTCTCTATCAATTATACTGCCACCACACCTAAATTCTCCATATTTTTCTAGACTGACTTGGTGAGGCATTTCGGTGATTTATGTCGTCGTGCCGTCTACTATAAGCGGTGACGTATCTTCGATATGTTTTCCTGAAAGAAACCAATTTCAATATTTTTAATATAAAATCATTGAACATTATTAACGAATCATTCGTTAGAAAGAGTTTCTTAAATTATTGAAATTTTGTATGCTTACCCGGCTATTCCCTTTGGACATAGCCGGGTGAGCATACAAAATCTGCCCCCGGACGTATTAACTTGAAATTTCTGTCACAGGTGCGCATCTATGTGAAGTGAACTTTCTTCCAATGATAACCCTGAAAATTCATTTTTGTGTGAGCTATGGAGGGGGAAAGAAAAATAGAAAGAATTACAGGCAAACAAAATTTTTCGTATATTTCAAAATTTTTTTTGAGGATATGTTCCAGAGTTGCCACCTCCATAGTTGACATAAACATTCCTCAGAATATCCTTCATAACATTTTTTTAAAAATGTTTTTAAGGGGGGGTAAACCATAAAAAGAATTTTTTTTTAAGTGAAAAAAAATAAATAAAAATCGCGCATGTAACACTGCGCACCGTTATGGAGCACAGCTACCGACCGCATACTTTGGAACACAACTTTATTGCATTTTTTCATGGTTAGAAAAATTATTGAAATTGAAGATAGCATTGTAATTGATGCACCTGATGTAATTAAGTACATCATAAGTAATATTTCCTTCTTAAACGTCTGCAGTTAGCCCATCCAAATTGCAGTTTCCACATTTCATCACGAGGAGGTTGCAGTACGATTTTAACATTCTTTCTCTAGGGTGCTCTATTATCGTGAGTCCCCTCGCCTCTAACAAATCGGGCTTCTTTATTCAAATTAGGGTGTTTTAAAAAATACATATATCATAGCCAGCAGAAAATTCTGATTTGGTGAGAGGCGAGGGCACTCGCGATAATAAAGCACCCTGGAGAAAGGAGTTGAACATCATACTGCAACCTCCTCGTGGTGAACTCTGGAAAATACAATTTGGATAGGCTACTGCAGACGTTTATGAAGGGAATATTACTTATGATGTATGTAATTACATCGAACTCTCGGTTTCAGTCCAGTTTCGGGGGTTGCCTGGAAATAGCCTTCGCCACAAGTCGGGGGTATCCAAGCGTAAACAGTCAGGGCCACCTGAACCGTTTCTAATTGGAATGCGTAATATTGCGCAATATACTCGACTGAGTACTCGCGCACTGCGGCCCTTCCGAGGCGAGAATCGCAATCGTCTCTCGCCCTGCGCGCTGAGAAACTGCGCGGGCCAGCAGTTCTAGGAAATCTGAGACCGGGGGGACAGAATCCGAGAATTGGGTGTACATCAGTGACATCAATTACAATGCTATCTTCAATTTCAACAACTTTTCTAACCATGAAAAAATGTAATAGAGTTGTGTTCCAAAGTATGCAGTCGGGAGCAGTGCACCATAACGGTGCACAGTGTTGCATGTGCGACTTTTATTTTTTTTACGTTGTTCCACTCCTTCCAAAAATTTAACAAAAATATATGTTATGAAGGATATTCTAAATCTAAAAACATGGATGTGGTCACTCTAGAATATAATCTCAAGAAAAATTGGAAAAATTCAAAAAATTGTTTACCCGTAATTTTTTCAAAAAAAATGTTTTATTTATTTTTGTTGAATATCCTCATTAGTGTCTACAACATATATTTTGTTTATCAAAATCGGTCAAGCCGTTTTCGAGAAAAACCAATTCATTATTTTCTTTTCCCTCCATCACTCCCAAAAAATGAATTTTTAGGGTTATCATTGAGAGAAATTTTACTTTACATGGATGCGAACCCATGATAAAAATTTCAACTTAATACGGGCAGGGGCAGATTTTGTATGTATGGAGCAGTGCACCATAACGGTGCGCAGTGTTGCATGCGCGATTTTTATTTTTTTTTTGACATTGTTCCATCCCTTTAAAAAATACAACAAAAATATATGTTATCAAGGATATTTTGAGGAATGTTTACGTAAATTATGGATGTGGTAACTCATGAAAATCGATCGAGCTTTTTCCGAGAAAAGCAACTTTTTTATTAATTATCAAGAAAAATATTTATTATATGGTATTCAAAGATCTATCCGATCTCACTTTCATTAAAAGAAATTTAAAAGATGGTGCTAAAAAAATCATAAACATGATTTTGACAATTTTTCAGAAAAGACAAAAAACATTCATATCTTGAATTTTTACTTGAAAACCAAAAATATTTTTTCCAAGATACGCCAGTGCTGAATTAAGGCGTGAAAAACTTAATTGAAAAATATAATTAGGTTTCGAGAAAATGGACAGATAATATTTTTTACGCTGGAAGCATATATACTGGGGAGGTCCAAATATTTTGTTTTCGTATATTCATGTTCATCGCCCCCAAATTTGTTCAAATCCACAAAAAAAGAATGCTCTTTTTTTTAATGATGTTTAGAAGTTCCGAAAGACCCATGAAATTTAACACGTATTTCCCATAAGAAAAAAGGCTTTTAAATATCACAGCTTTTCAAATATCATCCTCATAGGTCAGTTTTCTAGGGTCATAAACAACGCCATAGGTGTAAAATTGGGGTTAATTTTTGGCGTAATTATAATTTCTTGCGGTATTTTCAATACGAATTGTTACTGATACATACACAGAAAAAACAGAAGATAAACTTTACATCGATTTCCGACGAAAGATTCTTTGCAACTAAAATTAAGTTCAAAGGATAAACTTTACACAAATATCGGTTAAACTTTCTTTTGTTTTTCCATGACAAACACATGTATTTTGAAAGACGCGAATGTGGCTGAACAAAACTTTATCGCTCTAAAAAATTTTCTGCAACAAATTTTATTCTTAGTTTTTTCTGTGTAAAGTATTACTTCCTATTGAGAATTAGATGTCTAAATAAGTTTTACAACAAATTGATTATTGTTTATAGCAATTTTCTCTTAGAATAGATGTACACTCTATATATGAATTGGTCAAAAGTGACTGATTCACAGTCAACTTAGACTGATTCAAATAGTGCGGATTTGACGACTGACAAATCAGTCAAGAATGAATTTTCGAATCAGTTAATTTGAGTGACTGACCAAATCAGTCATTTTCACTGATTTCCTCAGTCATTTCGACTGATTTGATCAGCCATTTTTACTGATTTGATGAGTCATTTCGACTGATTTGATAAGTCGTTTCGATAGGTTTGATCAGTCATTTCGACTGATTTGATCAATCATTTTGACTGATATGAACTGTACCTTTCACTGATTAAATCAGTTACTTTTGATTGATCTCATCTGTAACTTTCATTGATTGAATCAGTCATTTATACCTTATTTTAACTATTTAATAAAATGGAGGAATTCAATGAAGAATATTAATTTACAAATAATTTCCGTTTATATACATATTTTTGTTCAAAATATGTTGCATTTTTTTCTGAAATATTCAACTTTTTGTCCACTTTTCACTCAAAGTGAGGTAATATTTAGTTAACTTTGGCAACATAATTATTGTTTATAACCCTCAGTAATTACTTTAAAAAAATTTCACATTCAATATGATTCATATATAAAGTTTCAAGAATATTTTAAATATATGTTTGATTTCTGAAAAACAGATTCTCCAAAAAGAGATTGTTTGAAAAATCATTCTATCTAATGTTTATTTATAATTTGTTCAAAACTAAAAAGCCATAGCAAAGTTAAAGTTTCAGACAAAACCACAACTTTCTAGCAATCACCTAAGAAAAAATATTTATAAACAATAATAAATTATTGATACAATAATGTTTGCTTACTTGCACTAACCTTACTAAGTGAAAAGTGGACAAAAAGTTCAAAATTTAGAAAACGCCGCTCCTTTCTGACATTATTCAAAAAGAATATTTTTGAAAATAAAAAAACATTGTTTACACAATCATTTTTGTTAACTTGAATTAATTGTCACCTCGTTGTGGGTAAAAAGTGGACAAAATGTTGAATATTTCAGGAAAAACTGCAACTTTCTAGCATTATTATAAGATAAAATTATAATAAATAATAATAAATTGTTTGAAGAATTAATTCTGTTAAATTTAATTGATTATTGCCTGTCTTTAACTGAAAAGTTGAAAGAGAGTTCTAAAGTTTAGAAAAAACTGCGACTTTCTAACACTATTCTGAGAGAAAATTGCTAAAAACAATAATTTTTTTGTTTGAATAATTTACTTAAACATCTTGCTATTACCTTTATATATCAAAAATAATTTAGATTTGCAAACCGAAAAAAATCATAATAAGCGTAAAAAAATCGCAAAACACACTTTTTCCCTCATGTGGTTTTTTAGGACCCTATAAAACAGACTCATGTTTATGATATTTGAAAATTGATTATTTATTTCTATTATATAGCTGAATGTGGAGAGAAATGTTGTGTTTGAACTGGATTCACTTAATATTGACAATTTTCGATGAAATTGACAAAAATTTCTTTTGATCGTATGGCAAATACATGTTAAACTAATTTTTTTTTCTTTCTAAAACGCATTCATTTTTTGTGGATTCTAATAATTTTGGGAGCCATATGCATGAAAACTAAAAAAATCCAATTCATTTTTGGACCACCCAAAAGGACGTGACGTCCTTAAGACATCCGCCAAAACAAGTCTATAGGATAAGTTTAGAACTTGTGTGCCCATTAGTTAAATAAGTTTCCTCAACTTTAAACGGTAACTAAAAATCTAATTTTCAATTTAAGAAACAAAAATTATGTTACTAGCTGTACTGAGTTGCTGAATCAACAGAAAAAAGGTTCATTTTAAAATTTCATTAAGTACTGAGAAAATAGGGGGGAATTTTTTGTTGCTCGAGGTGCATCTTTCCTCAACTCTGGATGGTGATTAAAACAGCATGTTTAGTTAAAAGAAGTAAAAGATGAATAGATTTGTCTCCCTCAAGTTGCAAAAAAAATGAAAAAAAAAACATCCAAAAAAATGCATTACTTTCAAAAACTTGCAAAAAAGGTACAATAGTACATTGTGCTACAAGTGCAGAAAGGAACATGTAGACACATGGCTGTGAAATTTGTTCACCTAGGCTTAAAAATGGCCCATTTTTCATTTTTGATAAAATTTGTTTGCAAAAATTATAAAATTCATTGTTTAGTCATGCCTAGTATTCAAAATGTCTCGTGTTAGCCAAGTAGAAGCACTAAATAGAAATAAACTAACTTTTTCGTCAATAAACACACAAATTCTGCAATTCCTAATCAAATTTGTTCATATTATTCATAATAATGTGAATAATAGTTGCTAGAAAAATAGTTCAATTGCTTTTGTTTTCTCCATTTACATTCAAATGATATGGACCTGATTTATTTTAGCGAAATAATAGTTTACTTTCAGATACTGAAAATAAGTGAAAGAATTTACTTTCGAATTTATTTTAGGTTTTAAAATGTTACCCCTCTAAAATTAATCTAAATTGAGTTATCGAAAAAAAACTCTAAAAACGAAACAATCTTCTATGTAAAGATCTTTTTACTACGACCAATTTATCTGTGCGTATTGCATTTAAATTTGAAATTTTGGAAATTTATTTGATAGAAAAATAATAGTGTTATACAGAAAACTACGGGTATGGATATGTTTTAAGAGAATACTTTTTAATTTTCTTAATATTATTTTTATGTAATATTACTTTGAAAAAGCGTAAAGAAAGAAATTCTGATTAGATAATTTCTTCGAAAAAGACCGCATTGTCATACTAGAAACAAACAGATGTATTCGTAAGCCCCGTTTTTTCTGAATCATCGTGTCTCAAAATGTTTAATGGCATTGTTAACATTATTAAAAATCAAAATAAATAATAGGTTATTATTATTAAATATAACTTACCAGTTACCGTGAACAATAAAGCTCCAAGTGCGAGTAGCCTCAACATTTTAGAAGGCAGAAAAACTTGATACAATTCGTCAGTTTAGTGAATTATGAATGATTTTTATGTCAACCACCCACTTCTTTTATACGCTTAATTGACGTCATGAAAGTTTGACTTAAAATAGTTATCTAGTTTGCATAAAACGGATGCGGAAATTGACAATCTCAAAGTGATACTGTTCACAAATTGGAACAGGCTCTGTTGCGGATGGCGATAAAGAATGTAATCTTCTGTTTGAATAAAAAATAAAAACTGACTTCCGGGATACTCAGGAGATTTAGAGAACTAGAAGAATTTCAGGAATTTAGAATATTAAAAAAATTCAGGGAATTCAGAATATTCAAGGAATTCAGAGAATCTCCGAAACTTCAAAGCATTAAGGGGATTCAAGAAATTCAGGGAATTTAGGGGATTCAGAGAATTCCAAGGAAATCCAGAATATTCAAGGAATTCTGAATTCCCTAAATTCCTTGCATTTTTTTGAAGCTCTTGGACTTACCTGAATTTGTGAAATTCTCTCAATTATCTGAATTCGTTGAATTCATGTAATTTCCTGAATTCGCGGAACATTCTGAATTCCAAGGACTTTAAATAATATAAAGAATTCTGAAGAATTTAAGGGATTCAGAGATAGAGGAGAATTCATAATATTTAAGGACAGCAAAGGAATTAAGATGAATGTAAGGAATTCAAGAAGTTAAGAGAATTCCGAATATTTCAGGAATTCAGTAAATTTAGAGAATTTCAGGAATTCAAGAGATTCAGAGAATTCAAGGAATTCGGAAAATTTTAGGGATTTTAGAGCATTAAGGTAATTCAAGAAATTCAAAAAATTTGATAAATGCGGAACATTCAAAGAATTTAGGAAATTGAGAATATTCAAGGATTTCAGAGAATTCAAGGAATTCAGAGATTTTATAAAATCAAGTGAATTCGAGGAATTCAGAATATTCAATGAATTTAAGGCATTCAGAATGATCAAGAAATTCATGGAATTGAAAATATTCAAGGAATTCTAATAATTTCGAATATTCAAGTGACTCAGAGTTTCCAAGAAATTCAGAATATTTAAGAAATTCAGGGATTTTAAAGCATTTAGGAAATTCAAGGAATTCGGAGAATTTCACGGATTTCAGTGCATTCAGGGAATTTTGAAATTTAGAAAATTCAGGAAATTCCAAATATTCAAGAAACTCAGGTAATTTAAAGAATTTCAGGGATTTTAAATCATTTAGGAAAATCGAAGAATTCAGATATTTTCAGAAATTTCAGAGCGTTCAGGGAATTTAAGCAATTTAAGGAATGTAGAGAATTCAAGAAATTTCAGGAATTCAGAATATTTGAGAAATTCAGGATATTCAAGGAATTCAAGGATTTCAAAACAATTAGGAAATTCAAGAAATTCATATAATTTCAGAAATTGAACAAGCATTAAGGGAATTTAGGTAATTTAAGAAATTCGGAGAATTTAGGAAATTCATAATATTCAAGGATTTCAGAGAATTTCAAGGATTTCAGATCAATTAGGAAATTCAAGGAATTCAGAGAATTTCAGAAATTTCAGAGCTTCAAGGGAATTTAAGTAATTTAGTAGAAGCAGTAGTACTGCTTTATTTCGTTGAGAAGCATCTGATTCATACAAATAGGTTACAGTTCAATTCTAAAGCTGTTATTCTAATAAATAAAAACAAAAACTAAAATTGAAGGTTGATGGTTTGAGCGCGCCTAGGGCGCGCAACTGTTGGATCTCGCGCTTCGCGCTCGATCATATATTTATCTCGCGCTTCGCGCTCGATTATGTATTCACCTCGCGCTACGCGCTCGGGCGTATCTACATCGCGCTTTACGCTCGGTTGCTCTAGATTTTTCAACTCCGTGTTCGACTTCGATGAAAAGAAAAAGTTTGTTTGCAAATATTATAAAATTATCAAAACCTCTACATATTAAGTGATTGTTAAATTTGTTTTTATTTTACACTGAAAAGGAACTTCATTTACTCAAGGTTCTATCGACCTTAAGGAACACATTCTCATCCAGACACTCGTGCTTCGCGCTCGATATTTGATTTGAAAATCATTTGAACCTTGCGTTCCACGCTCGGTTCTGTGCATTTGATTTTTCTATTTTCAATGCTGTTTTTTACGAATAAAACAAAAACTACGCGTCATATCAAAAAGTGAATGATGAGAAATTTGTAGATCTTTTTTGGGTGCACAATTTTGGTGGAATGATCTTTTCTCGTATCTTGCATAGTTTCACAGCAAAATGGAATTTTTGATTATTTTTTTGTGCGATTAAAATTTGAATTTTTTATTTTTCAAAAAATTCAAAAAGTTGTTATGAAAATATTATAGGGCGTTCAAAAAGCAACGTTTTTCTCCTCTTGACTTTTTTTCATATCGTGCGTTTTTCGGCTTAAAATGTACATTTTCGTTTGTTTTTTGGTATTTTGAAAATGCTATAACTCCAGTAATTTTTGTTTTATCACGAAAAGTCATTGGAATATTTTGTTCGTCATTTTGCGTGCTACTAATAACCATACATAGAATTTTTAAATCTTCAAAAAAAGTGGTCTCAAAAATTTTCAAAATGTGCTCACTTTTTGAATTTTCATCCAAAATAGCTGGTTAACGAACTCGTTCTCTATTTTTCGGCCATAAAAAAGTGTGCCAAAGCTCAATCAAATCTGATCATTTTTTCGAAAGTTATCGTGGCTACAGACAGACAGACAGACAGACAGACTACAGACAGACAGACACCTTGGTAAAAACCGTTTTTTCTGGCTCAGGGGGTCTCAAAACGTGGAGATTTGATGAAAACCGACTATGTCAAATTTTACATAAAACCAATACCTTCTCATTAGAATGAGAATGTAAAAACCTTGAACTATATGATTAATTATAATGCTCATTCGTGAAACTTACTAACAAACATAATAATTTTTTTGATCGAATTTTTTTCAGGATTATCTAGAATATTCAGCCAGGTATTCCTTATCTCACACATATCCCTACTTTCGCTTATACATGAAAACATTACAGTTTAAAAAAATTGACATTCTACTTAAAGATGGTACACAGGTTCTGTATTAAAACTATTCTCATGACAGTAGATACAATATCCATCAACATTCAAACTGCAGGTTTTGTTCTTGATTATAAGTCCAGGTATGAACTTATTTATTAACCTTATAATTGCGCTATACCATTACCATTAAGCCATTTCCCTTTCAGGGTAGGCGTGACACTACCCGATTTGGGTAGTGTTTCTAGGTGGATAGTTTCTTGTAGTAAATAACTACAAGTCTGGGCTCACCACACCCATGATATGCCAACAGCACGCAGTATTCTCGAATGGTCACCCATCCAAGTACTGACCGCGCCCAACGCTGCTTAACTTCAGTGATCTGACGAGAACTGGTTTTTTCAGCGTGGTATCGCTATAATTCTGATAAAACCGAGTGGTGTTCTTGACAGAGTTCAAAATTTCTGACGTCCTTCTTGCAAGGTTAATTGAGGATAAAGTATTAGAGCAGAGGACGAGTGGGCTCTCTGTAAATCTTCTAGGTATAATATTTTAACATAAGCTCGTATCCATACCGATTTATTCTTATGTCGAGAGGCAAGAGAAAGAAATTCTCAATTGCCCTTTATCCCAATCTTTTTAAACATACTTCTAGCCTAGCGGGCCCAGTTGTATTTCTCTAGGGTTGACAAATCATCTTTTAATCTATCCAGTTCTTTTAATCTCAAATAACATTTCTTTGGGTATCGATCGTCGGACATATTGAGAATTTTCTCTATCCAATTGAGAATTGACCCAAAAACACTAACTGCAAGTTGGGATGCACCTATTTCTAATCTAACAGCATATCTAGCAGTATTTTGTGGAACATGTAGGACTCTCTTATAAAAAGTGATTTGAACTTTTTCTATAAAATCTAAATACCTGAGACTCCATATATTGGCACCATACATTAAAACGCTGGATACAAGACAATCAAAAATTCGAACAATAGGGTTCCATGAGTTAAGGATTAATCTGTAAATTAGAGAAATCGCTGATCTTAGAGGGAGGTTGAATTTACGAAATGCTTCATCTTTCGCCCTGACCTCCCTTTCTGTAGATGACTATTTTTGTTTTTTCTATATTGTCTTCGAGCTCATTTATCCTACAGTAATCTGATAATCCTTCAAGAATCTCCAATCTAAGAAATTTTGACCCACAACCTTTCGCGATTAATTTGTTCCTTAAGATATTATGACTAACTGAGGGAATGGCTGCTTTGAAATCAACATAGAGTACAAAAAGCTTGCCTCCGTTCAGTCTCAGACGATTTTGAATCATTGCGTTAAGGGTAAAGATCTGATGCCTGCAACCTCCCCCCTCCAGAAACCTGCCTCCCACTCTGGAAGGAGTTGCAAGTCTTCAACCTAAGTTAGCCTTTTTGAAAGAATCTGCGTAAATATCTTTGTAACACAGCTAACTAAGACAATAGGGCGGTAGTTAGCAGGATCAGTGAAATCCCCATTCTTGTATATTATCCTCAGAAATGTTTGAGACCCCGATATTGGGACCTTTTCTTCATCAATTATTTAATTAAATAACGAGTTTAAATGAAGGATCAGATTGCCCGGCGAATTTAAAAAAAATTCATAGCTAGTACCATCTGGACCAGGGGCCTTACCATTTTTTGACTATTTCAAGCTTGAAATAATTTCATCAAGAGTTATATGTGAGTCAAGATGAGAATTTCGCAAATTATTAATCGTCATTAAGTAATAAATTGGATCCCGGACTGGGTAGAGAGATTTCAAGTACTGTTCCCATATGTTTAAGTCTATATCATCTTTATACGAAGGTTTGAAATTATAGCTATTTACTATCTTCCAGAATTGTTTAGAGTCGATTGCATTCACGAGAGAATCTAATAAGGAATTTTTATAATCTTCCTTCTTGGAATCTAATAATTTTGTGTGTACTTTTTTACACTTCGTATAAATCGACACAACATCAGGATTGAATTTTTGTTTCTCGAATTTCTTAAGTACTTGTTGCAGCTCTCTTTTATTTTTTCTCCATTGTGTATCAAACCATGGCTTTGAACGACTCAGTTTTTTAGACGGTTTTACAGTAATGTTAAGTTATGTGGCTGTCTCTTTAATAGCATAATTAAATTGTTTGAAAGGTCATCTATCGACAACATTGCAGAGTTAATATTAGGAAGGTACTGAATAATTTCTTTGAAGTTATCAGAAAAGTCATTATTCCACTTGAAAAAAGGGGTGCGCGAATAGATCGCATAATTTAAAGTCGAGTGATCTAATAACGTCAAAGCTATAGGAAAATGATCCGATCGAGTTGGAATTCTCAGCACTTGGAATTCCTCGATAGACTGAATTCCCGTACTATTAGACCAGGCAAAATCTATAATTGAAGAACTTTTTTCTCTTAGGAATGTCCATTGAGCTAAACAAATTACCGACGGACCAGTACGGACGTTACCAAAAGATGACATACACTAGAGTCCCGCTATAGTAGCCGTTTCGGGGGTACCCTTAATCAACAAAGACACTATCTCGGGAATATACAAACCGTTCTTCTTCTCCTTCTTGCTTGTGGCTTCTTATAGCGCCGAACGGTAAACATCGTAATTCCGCTGGCCTTACAAACGCCTCCCTCTCGTCCCCTTGGACCGCCTTATACCTTAGCTCGGGAACTACTATAGTGGGACTCTAGTGTAACAAACAGTCTTAATCGTTTCCGTAATCCAGTAACAGCGCAAGAAGTGCTCAGAATCTCAAGAGTGGGGACGAACCCAGAGGAAGAAAACACCCGCGCGTTTTCCTTTCCTCATCCAAAGGGGTTAAAGGAATAAAACCAAAGAAGGCATTTCAAATAGGGTAATTTTCATAAATAAAGCCGGTGTGCTTGAGTCCTGATAATTCCTTCTATTCAGAAGATTTCTTTCTTCGAAGAGTATATTGATTCCAAAATGAGCAAGAGAAATTATAAATTCTAACTGTAAAATCGTGGAAAGGGTAAATGAATCACCTTTAAAAATGATGGGTAATTCTCTAAAAAAAAAATTGAATAGTTTTCCTCTTGATTATTAAAGTGTAATTATTCCGTTCTGATAAATTTGGTGTTTCAAGAATGAGAATCTAGTTTGTTAACAACGCGTTTGACGTAATGTTTGTTGTTGTAAACGCAGCCTGAAACCTTCGTGTTCCTCAGCTTCGACTATTTGAATTAACTCGCCTTTGTGCCTTCCGGAAAGAGGCCCTGAATTCGCGGAAATCACGGCGCCTTTCCTATCAAATTTCGTGAAATTCCGAGAACGTTAAAGGGCTATGGAAATTTCCCATAGGTTGTCTTTCTTGATTTCTAGATCTTAAGTAGGGAAAAGTGGTGATCCTGAGAAGAACGATCACCATTTCATTTGGTTATGCGATGATGCAAAATATCTCACTAGTATCTCAGAGAGATTCGAACCGTGGTTATAAGAGATCCAACCAAGCATTTCTCACCAAATGAAAAACATTTTCCCTATTTGTGGTAGGAAAGTAAAAGCGAGGACGTTACGAAGACGATAACGCTTAATCTTGGCGAATATTCCGAATATTCAGAAAATTCAGAATATTCAGGGAATTCAAGGATTTTCGCGAACTTCAGCGAATTACAGGGATTTGAGTACATTTAGGGATTTTAGGGAATTTCGAGAATTCAAGAAATTAAGAATATTCAAGGAATTCAGAGAATTCAGAGAATTTCAGGGATTATAAAGCAGTGTGGAAATCGAAGGAATTTAGAGAATCTGAAGCATTAAAGGAATTTAAGTAATGTAAGGAATTCAGAAAATTCAAGTAATTTCAGGAATGAATAATAATAATACATATATAATAATTATACCTAATATTTACGTAATATTATACCATGCCTAATAATTCAGGAATTCTGAGGATTGAGAAAATTTCAAGAATTTCTGGAAATGAAAATATTCAAGGATGTCAGAGAAGTCAAGGAATTCACCCACATAGCACACTTCCCGAAAAAACCTGGTCTTTCCTTAGGACTTAGTCCAAGTGGTTGGGAGAAAAAACCAGGTCTGCCCTAGGTTTAAACCTATGCTTAAACCTAGGTTAAAACATAGGTTCATGTCCGCCGCGACTTTTTGTGTTTTAAAAAAAGTAAATTCATGCCACAAATTTTTGACAGAGAATTCAATTATTTAATGAAAATAGCTCTAATTCATACAAATCGATTTTATTAAAATTTTTAATTTGTATTAAAAAAAGTAGTACACTTAGAAATTTTATCTGCTACATTTTTAATTTTTTTTTTTGGGCCGGATTTTGAAATAATAGTGAAGAATGATTAAATTTTCTTCACAATTCATCAACATTCCTCAAGAGCATGTCGCTACGAAAAAGAAGTATTTATTTTTTAAGTCCGAAAACGTTAATTAACGTCTCGAACATCAAAAAGGTATATCGATCGGCCAGCCGTAGCTGCCTTGCAAATTAATTCGTGGTTTGAAGTTGAAGCACTCTTGTATCCTTGGCGATTAATCTCAGTTGCGAGAAAGGGTAGCACTAGCGCTGCACACCGACCAAATGCGGAACTAATGCTCACAATCAGCCTGCGCGGCTGAAGGGGCATTAGTAGAGGGAGATTTAAATTAGTATCCCACACAGTATAAAGATGATATCATTTAGAGCTTCCAAATCTAACTGAAGTTAAAAAATTGGAAATTAGCAGCACATAACTTTGTTCAAAATACACTATCGTGCAAAAGCTTACGGCCACCTCTTTTTTGATGACTGATATAGTTCTCTTAATTTTAATTATGTCAGAGCTAAAATTTTTTCTCTCTAAAGGGCTGAATGCTCTCTAAATTCTGTATAAAATGAGCCCAGGATGTAGTTTTTGAAACAATATTGAAGAATGATTGAATTTTCTTGATAATTCATTAACATTCCTCAAGAGCATGTAACTACGAAAAAAAGTGTATTTACTTTGTTAAGTAAATAAAACGTTAATTAACGTTTCGAGCATCAAAAAGGTATAGCGATCGGCAAACCGCGGGCGCCTCGCAAATTAATTCGAGGTTTGAAGTTGAAGCATCCTTATATCCTTGGCGATTAATCTCAGTTGCGAGAAAGGGTAGCACTAGCGCTGCACACCGACCAAATGCGGAACTAATGTTTGCAATGGGCCTGCGCGGCTGACGAAGAAGTAGAGGGAAATTTAAATTAGTACCCAGATAACTTTCGAAAGACTATTAAGATTAGGGAGCATTTACAATACGTAACATTATTTTCGACCTTTTTTGGCCGCCCCCCCCCCTCCAACGCCGTTACGTAACATTTTTTGTATTACGTTTAAAACATAATAAACGTTTTCTAAATAAAAAAGGTTTTGTAAGATGAAGTATTGTCTAGAAATAAATAAAACAATATTTCGATGTAACGCTTTTTCAATATTTTTTTTAGTCATACAAATATTGAAGTTACTTAATGTAAGTACTGATTGAAATTCACTAATACAAAACTTTTTTTCAATACCATAAAAAATACAAAATTATATTAATAATAATACAATATAAAAATTTCAAATAAGTATTTGTTAAAAGTTTTTGAATACTTAAATTTGAGCTGAAATCAAATTCTGAGAATTGAGAACAAGAAAATAAGTAAGGTCAGTTTGTTTTTAAATTTAAATAAATATAATTTTGATAAGATTCTTTAGAAAATTAAACAAGATTTTTGAATATTTCAGATTTATCAACAAAGAATCTGGAAGATTTTAAAGAACTCTTTTTTATTTTATAGGATTTTACAAAATATTAGGAAAAATTCGAGTCTTTTTAAAAGATGTTAGGACCTTTGGAAGTTCGGAAGAAATCAAGAAATATTTGATAAATTTTCGGAAATTTTTACAAGTTTTTAAATATTTTTAATCTATTTAACATTTTTTAAATTCCCAAATATATTTTTAACTGACTCGTATTTTTCTAAAAATTTTGAAAAATGATTCAAAATTTAAAAAAATTGACTTATAATCTTCTACATTTTTCCAGGAATTTTAAGAAACTTTGTTTATTCTCTTGAAACCTTCCTAAAGCTTCTAAAGTTTATTTTTGAAATCTTTAAGAATCTACATTTCTAAAAATTTTGTAAAGTTTGAAATTCTATTTGAATCTCTTTAATTCTTCTAAATATTTCTTGAATTTACTTGATTTTTTTTATCTTACCGAATTGAAACATTTTGCTTTAAAATCTTCTACTCTTTTTTAAAATTTTAGGAAATCGTTTGATATGTTTAAGAACGTTTTTTAATTTCCTCTCAAAGTTCATTTTTCAAAATGAAAAATCAATCAAAATGTCCACACTAGTCTTGAAAAATTTTTTTTTTAATCTTGTCAGACCTTTTCAACCTTCTAATCTTTAAAAATTACTAAAATTTTTCCTGATTTTTTCTAAAATTCTGCTAAATAAAAAAAATTCCTTCAAAACTTTTAGATTCTTCCTTGACAATTTTGGAAATCTTTTAAATGTTTTGAAATCTCTTTAAATAATCTCTTAAAATTAATTTTTCAAAATAAAAAGTTATTTTAATTTTTCCTAGGAACCTAATTTTTTTTTTATTTCCGTGAAATCTTACAAAATTCTTAAACAATCGTATAGCGTCTTTTTACAAATTTTAGGAAATAATTAAACATTTTCTGTAATTTTTTTCAATTTTCTCTTAGAATTCATTAAAAGACAATCATTTAAAATTTGTCCATGAATCTTAAAAATATTTTTTTTTCATTCTCTTGACACCCTACAAAATTTAGTTTACCTAAAAATTTTTTAAATTCTGAAAAATTAAAAAAATGGTCTCAAAGTCTTCCATATTCTTTTTCCATACATTTTGAAATCTTCAAAACTTAAAATTATTCGTTTAAAATAAAACCTGAACCATTAAAAATTTTTCCAGAAATCTTGAGAAAAATTTGATCTCCTCGAATCTTTCATAATTATTGCATGGATAAAATGTTTTAAAATCTTTAAAAATCAAAAAAAAAAAAAATTGGGAATTAAGTGGCTTGGGGATTCCTTGAATTTCTCTGAATCTCCTTCAAGTGTCATTGAAGCCTTTAAAAACATCATAAGTGTTTCAAATTCTTTAAAATTCCATTAATTATATGTTTTATATGTTATATGTTTCATATATTTACAAACCAGAAAAATAGGTTTAAAATGAGCCCAAGAACATTAACAAATATTGATTGTTATTATTACGGAAGTTGTTGAAAATTGAAGAAAACATTGAAATTTACACTATTTTTGCAATGTCTATTTAAAAGATAGACATATTGGCTACATCCTGGGCTCATTTTATACAGAATTTTGAGAGCATTCAGCCCTTTAGAGAGAAAAAATTTTAGCTCTGACATAATTAAAATTAAGAGAACTTTATCAGTCATCAAAAAAGAGGTGGTCGTAAGCTTTTGCACGATAGTGTATTTTGAACAAAGTTATGTGCTGCTAATTTCCAATTTTTCAACTTCAGTTAGATTTGGAAGCTCTAAATGATATCATCTTTATACTGTGTGGGATACTAATTTAAATCTCCCTCTACTAATGCCGCTTCAGCCGCGCAGGCTGATTGTGAGCATTAGTTCCGCATTTGGTCGGTGTGCAGCGCTAGTGCTACCCTTTCTCGCAACTGAGATTAATCGCCAAGGATATAAGAGTGCTTCAACTTCAAACCACGAATTAATTTGCAAGGCAGCTAAGGCTGGCCGATCGATATACCTTTTTGATGTTCGAGACGTTAATTAACGTTTTCGGACCAAAAAAAAATTAAAAATGTAGCAGATAAAATTTCTAAGTGTACTACTTTTTTTAATACAAATTAAAAATTTTAATAAAATCGATTTGTATGAATTAGAGCTATTTTCATTCAATAATTGAATTCTCTGTCAAAAATTTGTGGCATTAATTCACTTTTTTTAAAACACAAAAAGTCGCGGCGGACATGAACCTATGTTTTAACCTAGGTTTGAATATAGGTCTAAACCTATGGCAGACCTGGTGTTTTCTCCCAGCCACTTGGACCAAGTCCTGAGAAAAGACCAGGTTTTTTCGGGAAGTGTGCTATGTGGGTCAGAGAATTCCGATTATTTCAGAAATTCAGGATATTCAAGGGATTCAAATATTTCAGCGAATTTCAGAGGATTTCAGGAATTTCAGTGCATTTAGGAAATTCAAAGACTTCAGAGAATTCAAGAAATTCATAATATTCAAGGAATTCAGAGAAATCAAGGAATGTCAGGAATTCTGAGAATTCTGCATATTCAGGAAATTCAAGGATTTTAGCAAATTTCTGTGCATTTCAGGGATATCACTGCATTTCAGAGATTTCAGTGGATTTAGGTAATTTAAAGAATTCAAGAAATTCATAATAATCATAGAACTCATGGAATTCAGAGAATTTCAAGGATTTCAGAGCAATTGGGAAATTCAAAGAATTTCAGAAATTGCAGAGTATTAAGGGAATTCAAGTAACTTAAGGAATTCCGAGAATTTTAGGAATTCTGTGAATTCAGAGAATACCGAGAATTTATGGAATTCAGAATATTCAATGATTTCAGAGAATTCAAGGAATTAATAGAATTTCGAATATTCAAAAAATTCAGGATTTCAGCGAATTTCCGAGATTTCAGAGCATTCAGGTAATTCAAAAAATTCAGAGTATTCCAAGAATTTCAGGAATTCTGAACATTAAAAGAATTCAGGAAATTTCGAATATTTAAGGATTTCAGTGATTTGTGATAATTATTAAGACGTCAAATATATTTATTTCACAAATATTAGTTTCCAGTTATTAATTTCATTTTGTTTGAGAATTTCAAAGATTTAAAATTGATCCTAAAAAGACTTTCATATATTATCAATTCGATATTATTATTTTCCTTTCACATTTATGTGCTTTTAATGATTAAATAATAAAACGAAGAATTTGAAAAAGGAATAAAAAACAAAAGCATCTCAGCAAACCAGCTTCATGCTGTGAACGGAATTAGCTGCGTACACTTGTAAATTATTATTAGTAATATTCTATTAAATGATTGCAAGAAACTTCCAGATCGTTATTTAATCAACATTCGTCCATGGAATTATCATAATTTCACCTAATTTATGTGATTCACTTTATTTAATTAACTGGAACACATTTTGTGTATATTATCCAATAGGATTCTGAAATACCATTTCGACCGGTTTAGAAATTTCCCTATAAAGTGTAAATTAAGGATAATATTACAATTTTATTTAAACATTATTTTTAATTTTTCTCTGATTTCTAAATATTAATTTTTCGGGATACGTGTGTGGACAAATTAATGTATATTTTCATTGAGCGTTCACTGGCAAGCGTTATCTCATCGGCGAAAGTCTGCAAGTAGAGGGTCTTCAAAGGAACAAAAAGTAATTGTACCGCACGTTCGTAAATATCAAACCATTTCGCGGAGAAATGCTGACGTTGAAAACCGGAAACGCAACCGGAAATTGATGTTATCCTACTCACATATCTATTTTCATATTTATCGCTTTCGTATATATATATTTATCGATATATCTATATATATTGGAAAGAAAGTGTACGTCTGACCAACTTTTAAGATGAACCAGTCAACCATTACATCATTAACCATTAACCATGAACCATAAACTATTATTGTTTCGAAAGAAGATTTTTGTGAATTTTATATTAATAATAAATAAGACCAGTTCCGTTTAAAATAATCTGACTAAATTTTAATGAACATGTATTGAAAATGTTTTTGCACTCACGTAAATTAAATTTCATGTACTCTAGGATGGTCCAAAAATGCATTGGAAATTTTTTTCGAATTTGTATGCATATCGCTCCCAAATTTTGTTTAATCCACAACAAAATAAATGCGTTTTTTTAAAGATATTTAAAGGTTCCGCAAGTTCCATGATTAACACGTATTTCCCATGAGAAAAAAAGAAGTTTTTGTACATTTTATACAGAATCGTCAATATATGGCGCATCGAGTTGAAGCTCAACATTTCTATTCACAATTATCTGTAAAATACAATTTAATTATTACTTTTTAAACGTCTATACTATAAGTCTGTTTTATAGGGTCCCAAAAAAACCCCTTAATGAGAAATTGGGTATTGCGAGTTTCTAGCGCTAATTATGATTCTTTCGCGGGTTTTTAAATACAAATTGTTTCTAATATATAACATACTACTTTCTACGGTTAACCCTTTCAGGGGCACATTTTTCTGCTGCACCTATCTCATACCTAATAGTGTATACAAGGGTTCTAAGGGTCGCTGATTACGAATCTGGAGTCAGATTTTCAAAATTCAAAATGGCGGACATAATTTTCAAAAATTAGCCTATAAATATAAAAATTTGTACATAAGGGTTTTTGAGGTCGTTGGTTACGAATATGAAGTCAGATTTTCAAAATTCAAAATGGCGGATTCAAAATGGCGGACGTAATTTTCAAAAATTAGCAAATAAATATAAAAATTTGTACATAAGGGTTTTTGTGGTCGCTGATTACGAATCTGGAGTCAGATTTTCAAAATTCAAAATGGCCGCCATATTGGATCCGCCATTTTGAATTTCTGAAATCCAAAACTGGATTCGTATTCAGCGACC